>JAVXUP010004066.1:2500-43035 GCA_033070095.1 Escallonia herrerae | reverse complement strand
TGAATCGCCCTTCCCAGGCGAGGAAGACATCGTATGCACCACGTGAGATCTATGACCAGTTCTGGGCATTAAACATTGTAAGTCAGGCTAGTGTTGTTTCAATTTTTATTTGCGTGCCTTATCTACCATGCCTGAAATGATTAGCCATATTTTGTATGCATGTTTTTTAGGTTGACCAGGGCACTGAGGTGTTCAAGCAGCTGGAGGGGTTTGACTGGTTTGTCGCGCAGGCTCCTGACAATCTCAAGAGGTCCATTGAGAGGTACAAGACTGAAGTTCAAAACTTTAGTCTTGCGTACCGGGGTTACCAAGGGGAGCCGTCTAGTCGCTTGCCTCCTGACGCGTACGACTATCAGCCCCAGAGTCAGGTGTGGGAGCCGTCTACTCGCTTGCCTCCTTCCGCGTACGACTCTCAGTCCCAAAGTCAGGTGTGGGAGCCGTCTACTCGCTTCCCTCCTGACGCGTACGACCATCAGCCCCAGAGTCAGGTGTGGGAGCCGTCTAGTCGTTGAGCCTGACGCGTACGACCATCAGCCCCAAGAGTCAGGTGTCAGGGAGCCATCTAGTCGCTTGCCTCCTGACGGTATGAGCTCCAAGGCAGAGCATACAGTAGAATGGCATCGTGCCCAAGTCCGGTGGATAAGGACACAGAAAGGGCATGAGTCGGACCAAATAGGATCGACCGGCACTACTTTGGGCATGAGCCAATCGCTACAGCAGACTTTCCAGTTTCAGGATTCCTTCACTCTGATCTAAGACTGTTGGCAAACACAGATATTTCAAATTTTCTTATTGACGCGTATATAGATCTGCTCCGTGTTAGAGAGCTAAATTATAACACCTGCCAAACTTTGAAGCTCAACATGTATGCCTCTTTTGTTATCCCCTTCATGGTGAATAGCATGAAGGAGTTCACAGAATGGAGGAGGCGAGCGAGGGACAAGCAAGGGTGAATGGAGACCATCTGCAAACGTGCTTTCCTACTTGAACGCGGACTATCAATGTCACGCAGCTGAGGCGAACCTAATCATGCTACCTGCTCTTCATGCAAGCCACTTCTTCCTATTAGTTCTTTTTCCAGAGAATAAAGTGGTCCACATATACGATAGCCTAAGGGAAGACGGACCTGGTCGGCAGCTGGCGCAGGTGTACTCCACGTACATCAATGCGGTGGTTAGTTTATATTTCTTGACCTTCGCTCACTATTCTTCTTGTTATATAGGCTTGATATCCTTTTTTATTGTTGGATGCAGACTACTATCATTCCACTAGCGTGCCGACATTTTAAGGGGGAAGCCATCACGAGCAAAACAATGATTGATCCTTGGACGGTCGTGACAATACAAAAACCGACCAAAGCAATATAACAGTCATGATTGCGGGATTTACGTCCTCAAGTACATGGACTACATAGCTCGCTCGGATGTGCTCGAATATGATACGTGGTCTCGAAACGATGCCCTGACGTTTAGATATAGGATAGCCTGGGAGCTGAAAAGGGTGTAGCTAGACGCCTTCCTTACCATTATCCTGATATGTAATAGACGTTCGTATGGATTATTATTACTATTGTTGTATTTTGGATATTAAGCTTTGAAAATTGAATTAGCCTTACTATTCTTGGTGCATTTTGGACAAATGGGCTAACTAGCGTGCCCAAGGTGCAATGAGCAAAAAAAAGTGACAAAAAAAACGACGTAATTTTTCGGAAGTTATGAATTGGGTTAAGTGTGCAACAGGGCCTTCGTAGGAAACCCAAAAAAATAATGTGTCTCGTTTTTTTCCCGAAATTGATACAAATGGGCTAACTAGCGTGCCCAAGGTGCAATGAGCAAAAAAAAAGTGACAAAAAAAACTACGTAATTTTTCAGAAGTTATGAATTGGGCCCTAAAGTGTGCCCGAACAGGGCCTTCGTAGGAAAACCCAAAAAATAATGTGTCTCGTTTTTCCCGAAATTGATACAAATGGGCTAACTAGCGTGCCCAAGGTGCATGAGAAAAAAAGTAACAAAAAAAACGACGTAATTTTTCGGAAGTTATGAATTGGGCCCCTAAAGTGTGCCCGAACAGGGCCTTCGTAGGAAAACCCAAAAAATAATGTGTCTCGTTTTTTCCGAAATTGATAAAAATGGGCTAACTAGCGTGCCAAAGGTGCAATGAGCAAAAAAAGTGACAAAAAACTACGTAATTTTTCGGAAGTTATGATTCCACAAACCAAATCACAAATTTAATCATTATAAAAGTTCAATTTATACAACTGAAACATTAACCCTAACACTCATCATCATCATCGTCCT
Source organism: Escallonia herrerae (assembly GCA_033070095.1). Lineage (NCBI taxonomy): Eukaryota > Viridiplantae > Streptophyta > Magnoliopsida > Escalloniales > Escalloniaceae > Escallonia > Escallonia herrerae. Next base: position 40,738 of record JAVXUP010004066.1, on the reverse strand, counting down.
CTCGACCATACTGCCAGGTTCGATACCTAACACTTTATAATGGTTTCTCTTGTCATGATCAGTCATCTTATTACACAACGCACACTTTCGCAATTTTTTTTGACCCGTTGCTTCTTCAATCGGATTCTTCATGCGTATTGCTCGTTTTCGCCCTTTTGTTTGAGAAATAATCGGATCAAAAATGTCGTCCTCCTCACCTTGCAGGCTAGTGCCGTCAATGACTGGCTGTGAAGCTCGATTGAGCGGTCTGTCTTTCTGGTAATGCCGCCTAAACTGTGCAAGGTTAGCCTTATCCCGTGCGGCTGCTTCAACTTGATACCTGTACCCATCGAATGTTGACGCTGCATCCAATGATAAACCGTGCATGATGTTACAAAGGTGATTATATCGCAGCGTCTCAGATTGCTCGAAATCAACTGAAACATTGGGCACGTAAGGAATGTGACCGTGGACTCTATTGGCTTCCTTCGTCCACCGTTCCAAGATATACTGTGGAGGGATTTCATGAGCATTCTTGGCGCTAAAAACCCTCAACGCGTGTCGACAAAGTATACCTTTATGCTCAAACAGTTGACAGTTGCAATTAACCAACCCGGTGTCCTTACAAACTGCAACGGTAAAATGTCTTCTGCTCCTCGGAGCCGACGAAGAGCACGGATTGGCGAAATTCGTCACATTTGTCAACGCATAAACCTTGAGATCTCTGGTGGAATACTCATGCAACTTTGTCATGCTATATTGATTCGACTTTAGCAGTTCCTCTTGAAACTGTCTAAACATTTCCTTCGTATAGACTTGAGCCGCATGAGCCTCCAAAGGTGAAAAGACTACTATGGCTCTTTCTTTGTAAACTGTAGCCGCGTCGGCTTCTCTCTCAAGGAAAAATTGCCTGTCAAGAGCTTTCTGCATCTCTAGTACGAACTCTTGTATACTAGAAGAATGGCCTACGTACCCATCAAAGAATGCATTCATACCTTCGCTTCTCGAGGTCGTAGTCATTCCGGCTGCAAAAAACTGCTTGGTGTAGGCACCGACCCACTGTGTCTTGATCTCATACAACGATTGTAACCATTCATGATTGTGCAAATAGTAGTCATCCATTAACTTGGCCCACCTCTCCTCGAACACGTCTACCGTCAATGATTTCTTCACACATGTATTAAAGTCAGTCTTGAATGTCGGATGGTTTGCATATACATTGTGAAGCCGTTCGGGATATACTGTTGCTTATGTGCCATGTGCACAGGCCATGGTGAGTATCTGGAAGGACCTTAGCGATTGCATTTTTCATTGCCAGATCTTGGTCGGTGATGATGGTCTTTGGAGGAACATGATACATTGCTTTAAGCCACGTTTCAAATAACCACGTAAATGACTCCTCCGTCTCATCCCTAAGCAGGGCAAAGCCAAACAAGATTGACTGATAGTGGTGGTTCACCCCGGTGAACGGAGCAAAAGGCATAGAGTACTTATTTGTGCGGTATGTGGTGTCAAACGTCACAACATCCCCAAAATTTTGGTAAGCAGCTCTAGAACGGGCATCCGCCCAAAATATAGTACTAATGCGGTTCTCATCATCCAGTTGGAGACTATAGAAAAAGCCAGAATTCTCACTCTGAAGGTGCCTAAAGATATCAAGTGTAGCTTGAGAATCACTCTTACCGAAAGACTCTCTCCTCTGAACACGAAGTTCATTTCGAAGGTCTACTTCGTTGAAACTCAACTTGTCAATCCCCCAACCTTGCTTGAGAAAACCCCCATCATTCTAGAAGGTGGAATTTTAGCCTCGTCCATTGTAAATATCAGTTGTCTGTGTGCCGCGCTTATTTCTCGGTGTTGATGAATTTGACTAATCTTACTAGGGGTCATCAACTGATGATTATGGCTCAACTCCACTCCCGTCACAACCCAATGGCTTTCATTTCTCCGGTGTACTGCATACACATGGGCCTTGCAGCCGGTACCCGGAAATGTGTCCCGTTTTCTTTGTCTTGTTGGCCCTTCGTCACTGACCTGAACAACCGGGGGTACATACGGTGCTCCTCTATGACACTCAAATAGTCTTCCACAAATTTGATCTGTATTCGCCCGTTTTCTACTCGTCTTAATTCTAATACCGAAACCTATCGTTTTCGAATATGCTCTATAGTATGCTTCAACTTCGTCCAGTGTTTGAAAAACTTGACCCAAGTAAGGTGGATCAGAACCTTCACAAAAAGTATTTCCTCCAGTTGCATCCATATTGATACTGAAATCTAAAAAATAAAAATGTATATCATTCTCAACAAGTCATAGAATTAAATAAAATAAAAATAAAAATTATTTCCTCCAGTTGTGTTACAATGTTCAATCACCAAAATACCCCCGGTAAGCGACAAATTATTGAAATGCCCCCGGGGGTTGATTATCACCCTAACGCCCCAAACCAGTTTCAAAACAATCTTTCAGGTGTTTTACGTACACTTCTGGACTAAAAAGTCCTTTGAAAAACTTAACACCATAAAATTACCAAAATACCCCTCTCGGTGGCAATTATCCAAAATGCCCCTTGGCATCAAAAATCTCAAAAGTACTTTGAAATGCTATTTTAAGCTTCCCGAATTTATTCTTGATCTAAAAAGTATTTTACGAACTTTTCGCCCAAAAATCCAAGCATGGTGTCCGCATGAACGCGTAAAAGCTTTCGGCCAAAAAATAGGCAATGACTTTAAATGGTTCGAAATTCCTAGGAAATGGAACTTGCCAACATCCTGGGTTCTTATAAAAGTTTCGCGAAATCGCTCTAGTTTGATATTTTAAATTACACTGCAAAATTACAAGGTTCCTATCAGGTTAACCCTTTTCCAGTCTTTGGAAAAATCTGAAATTTTTCTCTGATATAGATATTTTAAGAATAACTAGGGTCTCTTTTACACTTTGGCAAAATGTAACTCTAGCTATTTTTTATAAATTCATGAAAAACTGTCAAAAAACACAAATTTTAGACTATGGTAAGAACAATTTAAGCATAACACAATTTAAACAATCCATTGGTAAGAACAATTTGAAATTAACATTGAATTATAAGAAAATTCAAATTACTTACTTGTTTTGACTTGATATATTTGAAGAAAAATCCACCGATCTTCTAGCGAAAAAATCTACCGATCTTCTAGCGTAAAATTTTTTGTTTGTATTGTTGTGGAGATTATGTAGGTGAGATATGGAGTTAGAAGACAGTCGGTAAAGATGATGGAGAGTGGAAGAAAGGGTTCGGGGAGAAGGGATTATAAAGAGAGAAAAGTGAGGGAGAGAGATGAAAGAAGACAGAGAAAAAAAAAGTCCGTGAGTGAGCAGTAGTCAAAGGCTGCGAAAGAAAAAAAAATTGCAGAAGACTTTGCGTCCAAAGCTTTAGGGGGAGGACACCACGTGGCATCACGGAGGACACCACGTGGCATCACGGAGGGGGAAGGGGTGGGGCCATGGGGGAGGGGGCACCACGTGGGGGAGGGGGCGTAGGGGCCATGGATAAGAGGCCAACCGCAACTCTTAGTTGCGGTTGGGTTTTTTTTGGGGGGGGAGGGGGGAAGGACATGAGGGGGGGGTGGGGGGCGGGGGGCGGGGGAAGGACATGAGGGGGTGGGGGGAGGGGGGAAATGATTAGCAACCGCAACAATTTATTGCGGTTGGGTGGATAATATCCACTGGTGGGTGTGGATCGGCTCCCTATATATATATATATATAGAGCTATATATATATAGATATATATATATATATAGATCTATATATATATCTGTATATATATAGATATATATATATATAGGGAGCTGATCCATTGCTCGCGCTAGCAAATGGAGTTAAGTTGCAAGCGCGATCTGACCGTCCATCCTGAAAGATGGACGGCCCAGATCGCGCCTTTTTCGAAAACTGTCAGTCGTCCGCCATACAGTGTAGCGGACGGACTTTTTTACCTTTTTGCCCCTCCGCGCCTGTCCGCTACACTGTATAGCGGACAGCATCAAAGGCCTGACGGGAGACAGCAAAAAGGCGTCCGCTATACAGTGTAGCGGACGGTACGCGCTGACACCTGTCAGGTCCTGTCCCGTCGCTCCTTTCGGCACTGACGGCTATCTTGTCCTTACCTGTCACGTCAATAGTGTCCGCCATACTGTATAGCGGACGGTCAATATAGGTTCAAAAAACAGTAACGACGACACTCTTCTCCACTCTTTTCTACTCACAAATTTCTCAGCGGCGTTGGCAAGTAGATCGGCGCAGCAATTCCGCCTTAAGAACACCTTTAATACCCTAAATCAATCACGTAAGTTCACAAAATCTATACTTTTTGTTTGTTTGTAATCGATAGTTGTGATGAATATTGCGTTTTATATATGTATGTTTTTGTTCATGTGCAAGCGTTTGTAAAATCCGATTCCCGGGCTTGTATATATAGAAATTAATTTGTTAACTTTGGGCAAATCGCATTGTAATTAATTTCAATTTTTTTGAGGTTCGCTAACTTCGACGCATTTTTCCTATTTAAATTTGAATTTTTTGAGATACGTTTGTTGTATTTTGGCATGATGAATTTGTCTATTTATCTTAGTAATTTTAATTTGTTACGTTCAATGAATCTATAATTAGCAAAATGAGAGACTTTTGAGATTATGTATATGGTATATTTGTCATCCTAAATTTGTCTATTCGTCAAGATAATTTTGAGGTAATATTTTCAGTTGAAAATGTCATTTGATTGTTAAGCGTAGTCTATTTCTATATAGGTCTTGTTTCACAATGTCTGATTTCGTGTCGAGCTCCAACACCCCCGTAGATGCTAGCGATCCGTATCTAGGACGAACCTTTCAAACATTGGAAGAAGCTGGAGAATGTTTTCGAGCGTATTCATTGAGGGTTGGATTTGGCATTAGAATAAAGACTACAAGAACGAGCAACATAACGAAAAATATATGCTCTCGCTTATACGAGTGTCATAGGGGCAGAAACCCAGTGCAAAATGAGACACGCGTAGGCAACGATGACAGTGATGACGAAATAGGATATGCGCGGAGAAGACGGGACTGCTTTGCGCGCACGAATTGCCAGGTCAAGATGTTCGTAAGCTATAAAGCCAAGCAAGATCATTGGCTTATTACCAGCCTGGAACTGGCACACAATCACCCGTTAGTAACCCCTTCTAAGGTGAGTCAGATGCATCAACACAAGAAGATGGGTAAGGTCGCGAGGAGCCTCATTCACACAATGAGCGATGCGCGGCTAGGACCTACCGACATGATTAATGTTCTTGCTGAACAGGCTGGAGGAATTCAAAATTTAAACTTTAACACGACAGACGTTCGTAACGCGGTCCGAACCCATAGACGAGCCGCGTATGACCTCAATGATGCTCAAGCCACAATGAGCCTATTGAAACGGATGCAGATGGAGGACCCGCAGTTTACCTTCGATTATAAACTTGACGACGAGCATCGAGTTAGCACAATTTTTTGGGTCGACGGTCGTTCGAGGCTTGCTTATAAGCATTTTGGGGATGTCGTGACTTTCGACACCACATACCGTACCAACAAGTACTCGATGCCGTTCGCCCCTTTCACGGGGGTCAATCATCATTATCACTCCATCCTGTTCGGGTTCGCCTTGTTAAGGGACGAGAGCGAGAGTTCTTTTGAATGGTTGTTTAGGGCGTGGCTGGAAGCCATGAACTTCAAAGCACCCAAAGTTATCATCACCGATCAAGATTTGGCAATGAAGAAGGCTATTGCCACCGTCTTCCCAGATACTCGACACAACTTGTGCACTTGGCACATAAGCAACAAATACCCTGAACGTTTGCATCACGTGTATGCAAAGTATCCAGACTTTAAACAGGATTTTGACAAGTGCGTTAGCAAGTCGTTAACGATTGAGGAATTTGAGGAGAGGTGGGAAAAGCTTGTTCGGGATTACTCATTGCAAGACAACGAGTGGCTCCAGCACTTGTACGAGCTCAAAGAGCAATGGATTGGCGTCTACACGAGGAGGCATTTTTCTGCGGGCATGAAAACGACGGGCAGGAGTGAATCTATGAATGCCACGTTCGATAGTTATGTGGGTACATCTACCAATTTGAAGAGTTTCGTCACATTCGCACAGAAAGCGGTTGCGTCGTTATTCGTGAAAGAAAGGGCTGCAGACTTTGCAACCACGTACAAACAGAGGAGAAGGTTGCTTGAGACACCGCTGGAGCTGAACGGTGCCAAAGTCTATACGAAGGAGATCTTCTTGCTATACCAAGTAGAGCTGCAGAAATCGGGACGATACTGTATAAACAAGGTGGCAGAAAAGTCTACGCGTGAGTACAAGGTTTATTCGCTCGTGAATGACCTCGTCCCTGAGAAGCTGCGCAGAATTTATACGGTGAGCCACGACACATTGACGGACTCGGTGACGTGTGTTTGCAAGAAGTTTGAGTTCCATGGCATCCTGTGTAGACACATTCTGCGGTTTTTCACCCAGAAGAATATCAGGACAATCCCCGATAAATACGTCTTGCCACGGTGGACGAAAGGTGCAAACAGGTTGCACGGTACCATTTCCTTTCCGGAGCACCCGTATACTGACTTTGAAGAATCAGAGACGTTGCGGTATAATCATCTGGTGACGATGTTCACCCGTTTGTCCGTAAAGGCTGCTGCTACAATGGTCGGTTATAAACATCTCCTCGAGGTAGCTCAGCAGCAAGAGCCCATCGTCGACCAGTTGGAAGCAGCTTCAGTCACCAATGCGGTTGACACCGAGCCTACGACGGAATCCGAAGATGACGAGCCGGGGGAGGAAGGCGACAATGATATCCGGCCGTTGGATCCAATTATATCGCAAACGAAAGGCCGCAAGAGATCTACGCGGATGAAAAGCTCAATTGAAACGGCAACTCAACCTAAAAAGCTGCGAAGGTGTGCATTGTGCAACAAAATGACCGACCACGACAAGCGGAACCATTACAAGGCACTGGGGATAAGTCCAGGGGGTTTGCAAGATGGGGAAGAAGATGACGCCGAAGATGAGGACGAACAAGCTGCAGTGGACCTTTAATTTTTGTATAAGTTTGACATTTGTAATAATTTTTCGACCGAATACTGGAATTTTTTTTCTGATGTAGCGATTTCTGATGTAGCGGACGGATATGCATAGCCCTAATTTTTTGGTCTTCATTTATGTCCGCTATACAATGTAGCGGACGTCATCGCAGAAAAACTTTTGGTTTTCATTTATGTCCGCTATACAATGTAGCGGACTGAATCGCAGAAAAACTGTTGTTCTTCATTTATGTCCGCTATACAATGTAGCGGACCTCTATCCTATTATATATATTAATCAAATCGGGCAATCAGCTTTTATCAGTCCGCTATACTCTCTCTCTCTCTCTCTCTCTCGAACATCTAACCCAAGCCGCTACCCCATCTACGGCGACCCACATCTCCGGCGACACCACCGTCCTCCCCTCAACGCCGACCTCGATGGCTTCTGGATCGGAGACCACCTACGATTTTATTGGCAACTTGCACCTGGCAGGCAAACACTTTTTCAAAGTCATGATGCCGGGATTTGAGAATGAACTTGTAGGCCATCCCTCTTTCTCTGTATTTTCGTGTGTTAAAAGTTTGATCTTTTGGTTAAAAACTAACCTATTTTTTGTATTGTGTTTGTTAGGACATACCGGAAGCCTTTACCAATCAATTTACAACAATTCATGACAGTTCAAGATTATATAGCCGCAAGGGGGCCTGGCAGGTTGAAATCAAGCTGAAGCCCGGCCGACCCCAAAAAAAGCAATTCGCAGAGGGTTGGAACGTCTTCGTGCGCCAGCATGGCCTCGAACTCGGGGACTTTGTAGTGTTTGAACACCTTGGGTGGTGGGATTTTCAAGTTGTAATCTTTGATCGGAGCGCTTGTGAAAAAATTTCTTTCCCCCAATGTGAACCCTAATTTATTATTAATAACCAAATTTATTGTATACATGTTCATTATGTTTCCAAATTTTTTCTCGCTTAATTGTGCCGTTTGAGATTCCCTCAATATATTGAGATCGTTGATTGTGAATCGTACGTTATTTATTGTTTATCGATATTGAGATTGTTGATTCCGTCGCTAAAACAAGTCTTCGGGCGCCAATTTATTAAAACTGCATCACGCTACATTGTATAGCTCTACTATATAGCGGACACCAAAGTCTAGCTCTACAATATAGCGGCTATAAGGCCTCCGCTTAGGCCGGGGTTCGGGAAGGTCGGAACTAAGTGTCTAGTTCGTGCCAACCATTTTCTGGTCCATTGCAGACAATGATCTGCACCACTATGACGTGAGATCCTCTCAGCTGTGCACCTTTCTGCTTGGCTATGTATTCTGCGGGGCTGTCCGCTATACTATATAGCGGACATAGATAGGAGAGAAAAAATAAGAGTGTTGGAGACTTTCTTTCTACAGGGATGTCCGCTATACTATATAGCGGACGTAGGAGAGAAAAAACCAAGTGTTGGCGATCTGTCTTTCTGCTTGGCCGTCCGCTATATAGTAAAGCGGACGGCCCAGCAGAAAGTTTTTTTTGGTTGTTTCTATCCACATCCGCCATACTAAAAATTGGACGGCACCGAAGAAAGAAAGTCTCTAACACAATACATGATTAACGAGGAAGTATTATCGTAGTACATCCACGCACCACGAAAACCCACACACAAACAAAAGGTGCACAACTGAGGATCTCACGTCATAGTGGTGCAGATCATTGTCTGCAACTTGGACCAGAAAATGGTTGGCACGAACCAGACACTTAGTTCCGACCTTCCCGAACCCTGGCCTAAGCGGAGGCCTTATAGCCTTCGAAGAACTCGATCTTCAGTCATCTTCATCCGACACTGGAGCATCAGAAACAGATCCAAGTTTGAAGCTCATGTTCCAGTATACTTGTGCTTCATTGTTGTTGCCATCTTCATGTGCATCACGTGCCATACGACGTAAGTTATGCCTACTTTGACGAACTCTCATTCTATTATTTTCTTCACGTATTCGATGCAGTGCCCTTTCAAGCTCCATGTGTGTAATTCGAGGCATGTTGATTGCCTTTTGTCGAGGTATGGGTATATTCATGCGCCGTGAATCAGCTACTAAGACCTCATATTCATTCATCCGATAAGACCAATCTGCACGTAATGTATTAACATAGCTTGATGAGTAACGCAAACTTGGACGCAAAGAATAGTGAAATTCATCTTCGCCCGCCCAGTAACGACCCATTGCTTCAAAAATATCTCGTGGAGTATATGACATTTCCAGAGCTAGGCTGAAATTGGGAGTATATCACTCTATGCCCTTTGCCCTTCGTGCAATGCATGTACTTATATATACTTTGAAACGGGACCACTTTATGAGATGCTACAGTTCAACTTTTGAGAAGTGACAAGCCTCTGCAATAGACTAGAGATTTGTCTTGTCACCAAAGAGACTTGTCTTGTCTATGTGTAGACTTGTCAACTTTATGACACGGGCATGCTATTGTCTCCAACTACCAATTAAGTAGGGTGTCAGTGTCCAGAGACTTGTCTTGTCACCAGAGATGGGCAGGCTATTGTGTAGCTATCACACCAATATATTGTGTATGTGTGTGTGGGCTTATTTATATATGTTAGCCATGCCTATCGCATTAGATGTAACTAAGTTAGATGGCAGGAGTTCCTGGGAGTTCTAGTATGCGGGGACGCAAGACTGTGTGGTTGTTGTGTGAAAGGAACGACGACTACAAAGAAGTGAAGTACACGGATCCGAGAGAGTATTATTGCGGTTTACGGAGAGAATGGGCATATCGAGTTAAGGAATCAGAAGCACTACACCAAGATCTCACCACGCTGAGGGCACCTGTGCCGTAATGTCGTTCACTTAGTATGTCGAGGCGTAATGTTAAGCAATGTAAGAAAGTTGTGCGCCGAATTCGTATGGAGAATAACCGGATGTTGCTGCGTAGAAAACGATTTTACATGCTTCAACTTGCGGAAGAAATGGTCGAGGCTAGTGGGAGGCACCTCAATTCAAACGAGAGAAACAATATTTTAACCAATGATAAGTACTTATCTGATGAGTATATGTCAAATGAAGAGTGATATATATATATATATATATATATATATATATATATATATATATATATATCTCTCTCTCTCTCTCTCTCTCTCTTCCTAGTGCATGTTAGGATTTCATTCCAACTGACACTTATCCACATGTCATTCTAATTAGCGAAATCCCGTCTTTTGATCAGCATGTAAAATGTTCTATCTAAAATGTTGGGAATTTTGATCCTATCTATGTCCGCGATACTATATAGCGGACAGTCCCGCAGAAGGAAGAGTGTCCAACACTTCATTTTTTTTGTCCTGTTGGAATGTCTGCTCTATAGTATAGCGGACAGCCCAACAGAAAGTCAGTCTCCAACACTTAGTTTTTTTTCGTCTTCATTTATGTCCGCTATATAGTATAGCGGACAGCCCAGCAGAAAGTCAGTCTCCAACACTTAGTTTTTTTTCGGTTCTATCTATGTCCGCTATATAGTATAGCGGACATCCCATCAGAAACAGAGTCTCCAAAACACTAGGTTTTTACACTTTGTTTCCCCCTGGTCAAAGCAAATCACACAGAACAAATCAAACACTCAAATCAACAAGACAACGATATCAGTCAATCAAATCAATCGCATTCAACACCGATCACATCTCAGTCAACACAAATGAAATCATCAAAATCGCAAACATTGTCAAATGAAATCAATAAAATGTTCTATCTAAAATGTTGGGAATTTTGGTCCTATCTATGTCCGCGATACTATATAGCGGACAGTCCCGCAGAAGGAAGAGTCTCCAACACTTCATTTTTTTTTGTCCTATCTATGTCCGCTATATAGTATAGCGGACAGCTAAACAGAAAGTCAATTTCCAACACTTAGTTTTTTGCCGTCCTGTTGGGATGTCCGGTGTATAGTATAGCGGACATCCCAATAGAAAGCCAGTCTCCAACACTTTGTTTTTTTGGTCCTGTTGGAATGTCCGCTCTATAGTATAGCAGACAGCCCAACAGAAAGTCAGTCTCCAACACTTAGTTTTTTTTTGTCTTCATTTATGTCCGCTATATAGTATAGCGGACAGCCCAGCAGAAAGTCAGTCTCCAACACTTAGTTTTTTTTCGTCTTCATTTATGTCCGCTATATAGTATAGCGGACAGCCCAGCAGAAAGTCAGTCTCCAACACTTAGTTTTTTTTCGTCTTCATTTATGTCCGCTATATAGTATAGCGGACAGCCCAGCAGAAAGTCAGTCTCCAACACTTAGTTTTTTTTCGGTTCTATCTATGTCCGCTATATAGTATAGCGGACATCCCAACAGTAACAGAGTCTCCAAAACACTAGGTTTTCACACTTTGTTTCCCCCTGGTCAAAGCAAATCACACAGAACAAATCAAACACTCAAATCAACAAGACAACGATATCAGTCAATCAAATCAATCACATTCAACACCGATCACATCTCAGTCAACACAAATGAAATCATCAAAATCGCAAACATTGTCAATTGTCAATTGGGGCCCTCAGCCCCTGCGGGATCCCCCTCATTACACGGATTTACAATAAATCTAATAAGTCTAGGCCGGCCATTGATAATTTGCCAAGCCATCCTATACCTAAAGCGGTCTATCCATTCTTGGCTCCAGACGGTATTCTTGAGGCTCTCAGACCGACAGATGTAATCCATGTACATGCAGACGAAGACGCCGCAGTCCGAGGAATTAAGTTGCTTGGGCCTACTCCTCTTCAATCGGAAAACAAGCTTCGGCCTGGCGGTGGCCTCTCTCGACGCTTACCATTGACCATGGCAGCAAATAGATTCTGCGAGAAACATAATAAGCATTAAACATTAAACATAGCAGACATAATAAGATTAATCAGTTCTACAATATGCAAGTTACAATAAGAAGTAAATAGGATCTTACCATGGCATCCAACTGGCCTAAGCCTCGGTACATTTCAATCACACCAATCGCGGAGGTATCATCGTAGAGACTGTCGAGGACTGATACGATCTTTTGTACCGGTTCATAGCAAACCAAGTACCAGTGGGCATTCACTATAAATGGGATTAGAAACACGTCCGCCACACTTGCGCTCACTGGACTATCCCGAGCAAGATATGCTTGTAGGTTAGGGGACGGCCTCCACTGGGGACCCTTTCTCCCTTCCTTGATTTATCCCATTCGTTATACTCTTGTACTAGGATGCCATGAAAAAAAGCATCGCAGATAAAAACGCGCGGACCGTAGTTAGGCTGCTCCCGACCCCTTTGCCTCAGAATTTGCACGTAGTGCGAGATGACAAAGTTGTCTAACCAAATTCCCGGCGCCAGCGAGGACAATTCTCTCCACGAGGCATTGTAATCCAAGCCCTCGGGTGATCCACGTCATACGACGCTCCGTCTGGGGGGGCCCGCTAAAATAACGGGCTCGGATTAGCTCATGTTTATGCGGCTTGAGGGGCCTGGCTGGATGCCCTTTCGGATATTGCCCTCGGGGGTCGACCGGTTGCTCTTGCCCTCTGCCGAGGGGCAAGAGCAACAGAAGAAATTGGCCTCCAACTCCTGGTTTGGCCGGCTGATAATTGCCTTCGGGGGCCCCGGCCCGCTGATATTGCTCGCCGGCCATTTCTTCCGCCGGCTGATATTGCCCTTCGGAGGCGCCAAGTGGTCCCGCCCACGGGACAATGGGCAGTGCCTCGTTGAAATCGGAAGTCCAGTCTTGCGTGACTTGACTCTGAGAGAGGGGTTGGGGTTTCGGGAACAAATTGAAGGTCGGCCGCTGTAATCGGCCCACGACGCTTGAGCCTGTCCCATCCCCGCTACAGAGGGACCACCAACTCCCTGGCTCACCCCTGAAGCCTGTCCGGAGGGATCACCGTATCCCTGGCTGACGCCCGTATAACCCATTCCCGGGCTGTCGATCGAAGACTGTCCCGATGCTTGGCGCACAAAATTCCCGCAGCCTAAAGCCAGTGCAGCAGCCTGTTGGCGAAGATCCTCGCCCATTGCGCTCACCAGATCCTTCCGCTCACTCAACTTCTGGAAGAATGCAAGCGAGGCATTAACCTACATCCAAAGAGATAACAAATAGGTAACTTTAATCAGAAATTTATATTCAACAAATTCAAGACAAGTCAGACTAGTTGGGCAACTTACGAGATTGTATGCCATACGCTCGTCGATCTGACCCCTAGGCACATACCTCTCACCGCGTTCAAAGTTCACTGGGGCTACTCTCCTCCGCGTGATGCGGTAGTACCACTCATGGTACTGTTCGATGCCGATAACGGGGTCCGGCTCCGAGACGATGGCCGCTAGTGTGTCCTGCCAAGAAGTCCAAAGCTCTAGTTCGGCCGCGCACAATTCTTGCGCATTGGCCTTGCCAAACCGCCCTACATCCGGTGGGTCCCTGTTAACCCTCATATCTGGGGCATCGGCTGGCAATCCCTGCTCCAACTCAAAATGGCGCATTGCTCGGTCTGGCAGCTGCCACTCTGCGACCTCAAAGTGGATGAGGGGTGTGCGCTGCAACCCGGAGAGCGTGAAGACGAACGACTCTTCGACCCGTCACGCCAAACGTATGTACGGTGCCCAACTCATTTGGCCGGGAGATAGACCGTCGAACTCCCCTCGATAGTACGCGATGTTGTGATGGGGATCGACTCTCCTGCGGTAGTGGCTATTCTTCCGGCTGTACTCCCAAGCACACAACCGAGGCCACACTCTATCGGTTCCATCCCTACGCGTTGGTGCCCCGGGAGCAAGGTGTTCATAAGACCACACCTGAGAACATGGGCAAATTATATTTATATCGTCGATTCAACAAAAGCAAAAACAAAAAAACAATAACGAAGACAAGATTTATATGATATACCTGCAATAGCGAGAGACATGCACATATGGCTTTGGAGTCGGGCCTCGTTGCCTTGTGCAATGCTCGGTACAGATACGAAAGAACCGCTGCACCCCATGCATAATCTCCAACCTCAGCCAAGTTACCCAACAACGGTAAATATCTCACGCTGACCGTGTTCTTCGACGTCGTTGGGAATAATATTGCCCCCATCACCCACAAGAGGAAGGCTTGTGTGTACAACACAAGCTCACGGCCCGTATAGTTTTCCGGCAAAACCCCGTAGGTACCTACTGCCATACCAGTGCTAAATTGACACCACCAGTGCTAAATTGATCCTGGGGTATCGAAGTTAAGAAGTCCCTAGCGGTTCTCTTATTCGTTGCTTCTGACGAAGGAGCAATTACCGGCCGCCCCGTCACCGGCAACCCTAAGATGAACCCTACATCTTCTAGGGTAATTGTCATCTCTCCGAGCGGGAAGTGAAACGTATTCGTTTCACTTCTCCACCTCTCAACAAGGGCACCTATTAAGGCCCGGTCAAGCTGTTGAAATATCTGCCCATGCGTGAAAATCCCAAACCCAATTCCACGCTGTATCCTCTTCTGGGCGGTGTTCAGTTTCCACGATGTGAACTCGCGGGATACTTCTACGGTGTTGAGAAGTTCTCTTTCCTACGAATTAATAAGATAATTTAAGCAAAACAAACGGTATATACAACGGTCGTAAGAATAAAAAAGTTGATAAATAATGTATCTTACTCCACCATCCCATATGAGCGTGCTGATATGGTTGGCCGTATAACACGGATGGGTCTTTTGGTCCAGGATTAAATTCTATTTTTTGCAACTGAAATTATGGAAAAACCTTCTCAGTTTGGATTTTACGTTTTTGGATTTTGATAATCGCTCGCAAAAATACGACTCTAGCACATGCATAATACATAGGCCGCAAGCACATGCATAACGCATACAATGTTAGCATATGTACTCATATGTATAATAGATATATATACATATACGGAATCGGATTTTACAAACGCTAGCACATGAACAAAAACATACATATGTTGCAAGCGCAATATTCATCACAACAATCGATTACAAACAAAAAAAAGTATAGATTTTGTGAACTTACGTGATCGATTTAGGGTATTAAAGGTGTTCTTAAGACGGAATTGCTGTGCCGATCTGCTTGCCAACGCCGCTGAGAAATTTTGTGAGCAGAAAGAGTGGAGAAGAGTGTCGTAGTTACTGTTTTGTGAACCTATATTGACCGTCCACTATACAGTATTGCGAATGGTATTATGTCCGCGATACAGTAACGCGGACAGCTATTACTATATATTGACCGTCCGCTATACAGTATGGCGGACACTGTTGACGTGACAGGTAAGGACAAGATAGCCGTCAGTGCCGAAAGGAGCAACGGGACAGGACCTGACAGGTGTCAGCGCGTACCGTCCGCTACACTGTATTGCGGATGCCTTTTTGCTGTCTCCCGTCAGGCATTTGATGTTGTCCGCTATACAGTGTAGCGAACAGGCGCGGAGGGGCAAAAAGGTAAAAAAAGTCCGTCAGCTACACTGTATGGCGGACGTCTGACAGTTTTCGAAAAAGGCGCGATCTGGGCTGTCCATCTTTCAGGATGGACGTCAAATCGCGCTTGCAACTTAACTCCATTTGCTAGCGCGAGCAATGGATCAGCTCCACATATATATATATATATATATATATATATATATATATATATATATATATATATATATATATATATATATATATATCAATACACGAAGCATATATTCTCTAAGTTGGCTTACCGGGAAAATCTTGCCCGAATGTCTCTGGGTCCTCCCTCTCTGCCTCCGTTTCAAGCCTTCTTCCCTATTGTCATTTGCCGAAATTTTATGAAGGAGTTATTAGGGTCGGCCGGAGTTGTAAACCCATAAATATATAAGTACATATAATAACCTTTGCTCAGATAATTACTACAAACCCCCTACTCTCTCATTAATCATTTAATTTATTTTTTTATTTTATTTTTATAATTCTGAAAACTTTTCGAAATCATCGCTTGCGGTAATTTAGGATGCTAGCATAATCTAACTATCAAGCCCCCAAAACGGAGGCCGTGACTAACAACAAACTTATAAATATACCGCTACAGTTCTAAAAGCAACGGTATAAACAGAGCACTAAAAGCCTCCAAACATAAAATATCTCCTTACATAATAAGAGTTTACTACAACATGTTTCCAAAATATTTCCTTGCAAAAGAAATCTATGCGCAACGGCTAAGCTAATGATCCAATACATACACATTAAATGCCCCTAAGTGGGTAAGATTTCCATAGTACGGATACAAAAATTCAATGATAAGCAAAAGTCGAAGGTCTTCAAGGCTGCCATAACATTCAATTGTCACTTTCCCCACCTGTGGCAAAGGTAAGGTAGGAGAGAAAAAGGGGTGAGCTCAAATAGCCCAGTAAGGTAGCATGAATAGCAAGATCCCAAGTAAATCTAATAGAAATGAATGACAATATTAAACGGAAAGGAGCAACAAATTTAAGCATTTGACCCAAAACACATGTGAATTATATGTCGGGTAAGCTAGAAACATACGAAGACTATGTTGGTCATAAGACCCAAATATCAAACCAAACATACAAACATCAAACGTGTGCTCCGGATCGTACTAGAAGTCTTTAGCTGACTACCATAACAAACATATGTCCAAAGGACCCTCTGAATTTGAGAGTTGTTCAACATAGCCACTGTCAATCCTAAATTGACGGTCACAAATGTACAAATGCAAAGGTATGCTTAGCAAGGCTCAAATGGAGGAAGGTACACAATGTTATAAATGAGAGCAAAAGTTAAACAAAGTACTAATAGTGAACCAATGAAGATGAACGGTACTAGATTTCGAAAATACCTTCCCACAGCAAAAAGCGATAAAATTCCTTACCTCAAAAGCTTTTGAACAAAAAAAACCTCAAAGCACAGCCTTAATGCTAAAGGATCTTCCCAAGCCCCCCCTCTCTCTCTCCGAAAAGGAAAAGAACTAGAGAGCAAAAGAAACAAAGAACCCAAAAAGGCTTGAAAGGAAGTAAGAAGTATATTTATATGGAATAGAAAAATTTTAAGTTTTCATTTGAAGGAAAAGACTTTGCCTTCGACCAAATCCAGCAGACGTGAAAATGCTTCAATTTTTTTTTTAAATTTGACCGAAAACTTTTTAGTCTACCGAAAACTTCAGTAGCTTATTCTACACAAAAAAAATCTTTTTATTCAAAGCAAAACCCCTTTTCATTTGAAGCCAAACTATTTTCACTCGACTTGAAACTTTTAATTCTACCGAAAACTTTTTAAGTCGACCGATAACTTTTTAGTCGGCCGAAAACTTTTTACCGACCAAAAATTTTAGTAGCTTATTCTACACCCAAAAATCTTTTTATTCAAAGCAAAACTCATTTTCGTAATATTATCAAAAGACCGCATACTTATTTATTTAAAATAATAATTAGGCACAAGAAAAGAAGAATTTTTGGGGTATTACACTAACCGGGTGTTATATCCCCCATTCCACTAAATTGTCACTAAAGATTGTTCAAATAAAATAACGCTACAAAATATAGATATTGTTGCTAATGGTTTCTGGAAAAAAAAAAGTCGTTAACGCTAATTGCCGCTAAAGACCTCAATGGATATCATTCATAATTACTAATGTAAATTATAACTTAGATTCTACAATTGTCACTAAAGGTTCAATGAAATTCACTTGAGAAAATCGAGGCTAAATATTACATATAATTATTGTCGTTATAAGTCATTAAAGAAATATACTAATGCTAGTCAAGAGTTCGTCGCTAAAAACTCGAAAGAACATCACTCCTAAAAACTATCGCTAAAATAATGATAATCGGGTAAACCTAGGTTCGGGGTATTACAGAAACAGCGGTTGATTATCAGCATAGTGAGAAGACTTCGGACGGAAACGGCCGATTGTGGAGCCTAAGCAGTTATCTTTGATAAAGATAAGGATGAGCAGTTACAAATGAGACAGTTACAAATGATACAAGTATAAAAGAAAAACATTATAACGAAAAGGGGATCGTCAATTCACAAACAAAATTAGATATTAGGAAGATAGTCTGCTATGTTTTTAGCTTTCTCTCTTAGATATTTTCTTAGATGATATGTCTTGTATCTATAGGAAGTAGTGTACGTTGCTGTAATTATGTTTGTTGTATGATAAAGATTGTCTTCATCATTTCAGTTGGCACGTCAGTTGTAAATTTGTTTAGTTTCTATCTTCAGTTAGTTTTCATTTTTAGCGAAGTATTCAGGTCCGAGAGACAAAAAGATCACATGTTGTTCATCGGTTGTGTAGCAGGCGCACGATCGATGGTGAGTTTGTCCAGTAGCGCAAACATTATGTCTCAAAGAATTCACATTAGTGGTTTTCTATTTGAGCTTGTTGGCCCATCTTTGAGTAATTTGCACGCCGTTGAGTTAATATTTGCTACGAAAGATTAAATGACTAGAGGATAGGGACGTGGATAGACAAATCAGTTTTATATAAAAGAAAGTGCACCACTGTCTAGTACTCAGATGAACTGTACTATAAATTATACTATCATAATGGAGACCGAAAACGAGCTATCATAAATGGAGACCCAAAATGCAACCCGGAGGAATCTACCCAAGACCTTTTGACCAAAGAGAACTCTGATACCATGTTATGCCATGTTCAGAATTGGTCCAAGAATGGACATCGTGCTGAACACGCGTGCATCAGCTTAACACATTATACACGGTTAGTGACTGTTAAGTAGTAGTCACATTGCAAAGAGAAGTACATACAGAAATCGCTCATGACCTGATAAGAAATCGTACAGTCCTATCTTCTTAATAGAACGACAGTTGCTTTGAATATAGCATATAGCTCAGTTGCTGCTGCTGTTGGCATTTCCTGGCATAAGCTCTCTCAACATGGCTACGGCCTGCAGCATATTAGGCCTTTTGGAAGGGAAGTCTTCGACGCACTGCAGTGTTATCTCCAGATACCTAACCATTTCTTTCACTTCTTCTGCTTCTGCTTCGTCGGTTCCTTTACTCACTGAAAGCAGCACTGGGTCAATTACTTCCATTCCTTTCCCTTCCCTCACCTTCATTTTCACCCACCCAACCAAGTTGGTGTCCCCAAAATCGTCTTTATCGGTTGGGCGTTTTCCGGTTAGGAGTTCCAAGAGAACAACCCCCAATGAGTAGACATCTCCCTTTGCAGTGCAACGGAAGCTTTGGTAATACTCAGGGGGGACGTATCCTGGAGTACCTGCGAGCGTGCTTACACTGAGATGGGTGTCTAGTGCACTTATGAGCCTTGCCATGCCGAAATCAGAAACCCTGGCTTCCATGTCATGGTCCAGCAATACATTGCTCGACTTCATGTCTCTGTGTATGATGTGTGGGATGCAATTGTGGTGCAGGAAACATAGTCCTTTTGCAGCACCTCTCGCTATCTTTTTTCTCTCCTCCCATGTTAGAACGCGTCTATCTCTCGTCTTTGTCCTCACGTGGAGCATCTCTTCCAGGCTTCCAAACTGCATGAACTCATACACTAGAAGTCTTTCCTCGCCTATCTTGCAGTAACCCAACAGAGGCACGAGATTTCTATGGTTGATCTTCCCCAAAGTTTCCATTTCAGCCATGAATTCTCGGTCACCTTGGCAGCTCAGTCGAATGAGCTTCTTGATTGCAACACTTGATCCGTCTTTCAATGTTGCCTTGAACACTTCTCCAAATCCACCAGACCCGATAAGACTCGCAGCTGAGAAGCCATTTGTAGCCTCAATCAATTGGGAGAACTTGAGCTTCTTTAGCTGTCTTTGAAAAGTTGCAACATTAATGCTCAAAGGCTCTTTCTCCTTGTCAATCTTCCACGTTGTAGCTGCTCTTTCTCCTTGCAATTTTTTAAGCATCTTGATTTCCTCTGCCTCCTTCCTCCTCGCACGCATTACAATTGCCCACACAATCAAAATGCAGATAGAAGCAATGGAAATGAGAATCCCCAAAACAATGCTATTTTCCCATGATGCTACTGGAGCTCTATGACCTTTTCCACCATCACTAACTGGATTGCTTGCCGGTTGGTTGTTGTAGTTCTGACATTCAGGCAATGGAACCCCACAAAGACCCGGGTTATTTGCATATTGGGTTGCCGGCAGTGTACTAAGTTGCCCCCTTGCTGGTATTTCACCGGTTAATTCATTGTTGGACAGATCAATTTGCACCAAGAATGATAGATTTGAGAATGAATCTGGGATGTGCCCCTGCAATCTGTTATGTGATGCGTCAAACACGCCTAAATTTTTGAGCTGGCCAAGCGTCGAGGGAATCTCGCCGGATAGCTGATTATGTGCTAATACAAGAACTTGTAAGGCCAGCATTTCACCAATTTCATCTGGTATTTTCCCTCGAAGCTCATTGTAAGAAAGATCAAGATACTCCAGAGTCTGGTATTGGGTGAAAAGACTTAAGACTGGACCAGAATACATTCTTGTGAAATCACAACTTTTCAATGTTGGGACCTGTAACAACCTTTCAGGTCGGATTCCAGAAAACTCCAACAAACCTCCAACTCCTTTACACGAGTTCCCTACATTTCGAACGAACACCAATGTGTTGCCTGAAAGAATCCCACTTGGTGCTTTTGCTCCAAGCTGTCTACCAAGTCGTGGTGGGATCTCCCCGGTAAGCCGGTTACTGTTCAAGTCAAGCCAAACCAAGCTACTGCAATTTCCTAGCTCTGTGGGAATGTCACCACTTAAGCTATTGTTTGCAAGTTGCAGAACCGCCAACCTCGTCAGCAGGCCGAATTCCCTTGGGATCTCACCACTAAGTCCATTACTTGTCAGTGATATCCATTCTAGATTGTCACAATTGAACAACTGAGTCGGGATCTCACCCGTTAAGTGATTGTTGTTGAGTATAAGATCCTTCAGCTTCCTGCATTTTCTCAACTCTGCTGGTATATTTCCATCTAGCCCATTATACCACGCAATCAGCTGCTCCAGATTCTCAAGATTTCCAAATTCTGCAGGGATCGAGCCATTAAGGTAGTTCAAGCTGATATCGATTGTCTTTAACTGTGAACACTGGGATAATTCAGCTGGTATTTGTCCACTGAATGAATTATCTGGGATTCTCAGCTCTTCTAGTGAAGCAGCTCCTGGACATATAAATGGTGGGATGCTTCCAGAAAGCATATTAGAGCTAAAATCCACAACTCGTAATTTCTTGCAGGTCGCAATAGAAGCAGGAAATGCTCCAGTCATCTTGTTATTGTTCAATATCAAGCTCTCTAATGACCCTAAATTCTGAAACATTGAATCAGGAAGAGGACCTGTTAAGTTGTTGTTGGCCAAGTCGAGAACTTGTAACCACGAACAGGATGACAACGACATAGGTATATTGCCGGTAATGTTGTTATTTGACAGCTTGATGTCCAACAGACAATTGCAAGCATTACCTAACTCTGAAGGGATCCAACCAGTGAGGTGATTGTGGGAAAGATCAAATCTTTGTAAGCTTTTCAATTCGCCGAAAGTTTGTGGTATGCCCCCAGTGAGTAAATTGTATGAAATGTTCAAACTTTCCATATTTGTGCAATTCGAGAGGGAGAAAGGAATGGAATCTATTATATGGTTCTCTGACAAATCAAGATGCAACAAGGAACTACAGGTTTTAATCTTCATACTATAAATGGATCCTGTTATATTATTGGAAGACAAATCAAGAAACTGCAATCTATCCGAATCTAGTAGATTTTCCGGGATATGACCAGTTAGATTGTTGTAAGAAAGGTTGATATAGACAAGATACGGGCACTTTGCCAATAAGTTCTCTGGTACTAGACCTACTAGTCCAGTGGAAGATAAATCAAGCTGTTTCAGTCCATATGGGAATTGAAGCAAAGATGTTGAATTTAAAATGAACGAATTCGAAGAAAGATTTAGGACAGTTAACATATCTAGAGAGGCCAAAGGGGCAAAAGAGATAGTCCCAACAAGATTACACCTGCTAAGATCAAGTTGAGTTGCTCTTCCTAGAGTGCAGGTTACTCCATACCAAGTGCAAGGACTCCGATTGAGCTGCCACCCTGATGAGACTCCATTTGGATCCTTCTGGATCATTTTCTTGAACATCAGAAGAGCCTCAGCATCGGTTTTGATCGACGTATAGCTGCCTTGTTCGGATGCCAAAACCGAAACAAAGGCTAGGGAAAGAATTGTTAACCCAATTTGAAGGAAAAGCTGTAATGGGTGGTTATCCATTTGAAAAGGAAAGTGGAGATCAGAGGCTGGAGAATAGCCTGGGTTGTGCCGAGAGACAGAAAGAGAGGGAGAGGCCGAGAGAGCGCTACTTATGATGAGAATTTCCTTCGGTGCAAAGCATGAAAGGCAGCTTTACAAAAAGGGTCCCTTTTTGTGATTTATAAACGAAAAAGGAGTGAACGTGCTAAGGAATAAGAAAAGTGGAGAAGTGGAACTAGGAAATATTTTACTGTGCCTCCCTCGAATACTAGAATAGGAAAACTTCGCCCCCACAAAATTTTGGTATTATTTACAACAAACACCATTAACAATGTGCCAAACGTTATCCATCACAAGTGTCGCTATATGATGGATATCACTAAAATTATTGTCACCTAGGGTACTTAAGCGGCACCCGTGACCTTTTAATGGCATTTGGTGCCAATGGTTCAGTAATTGCAATTTTTTTCTCCTCTACGTTTGGATCTGAAACTCTTAAACATTAGTCTTACTCATTTGATAGTTGTCCAATTTCTTTCGTAGTATTGGATTTTACTGGCTAGCCAGGTCTTCAATTATAATCATCAATTTGCGAAAAAGTCCATCATGATACTTTAATTAATTATGAAAACAGTTTCACCAGATCTCTTACACCCTGCCTCACACCTGTCAAAATGTGACTGCCACACATGGTAGGGAAGACTCTTGGATCCCCCTGCCTCTCCTATCCCCTTCCATCTCATCGCTCCTCCCTCATTCAGTGGTATTAAATGTTCGGAACTGGAGTAATATTCTGGTATGTAAGTTTGCCGAAACTAATCTACACATGTTGAAGCCTGAACGCCAGTACTTGCAGCTAAAAGTTCTGACGGAGAGAGAGAGAGAGAGAGGTGGTTTGAAAAGGTAGGTTTGACTTTTGGTCAAAAGGAGTGGAACCCACAGACAAGGTCTATCTAAGATCGGAGCTTTAGAGAAAAACATAGATTTGTGTTTTATCTGAGGGTCATGTTGTATCAGTGAACGTGAGAATGTTTCTTATATCAGAAATTTGCATAAAGTGAAAGTGATTATATCTTGGCCCTTCAATTTGACAAGATAGTGCAGGTATTCTTTTTAGGAGTACTTGTATCAATTATAAATTATTTACAAAAATCAAATTAGTTTTAACTTTATTCGGTGACTAGTTTATAATCCGTACATCACAATGAGAGCGCTTTATCATGGCAATCTATGATGGTCATTAAACTGAAAACATAATGTGTGTTAAACCTTTAGGCCTCCTTTTCATAAGAGGGAGAGGGGGGCAAAACAAGACGTGGAATTGTAGTACGTAGGGCGAGAAGGTGCTAAATTAATAACCAATCCTCAAACTACAGCAATTGAGAAAGTTTCATGGATGGAGCTGCTCTCTTTTTTTTTTTTTGTTCTATTTAAAGAATGATGAAAAGGATGTGAGGAAAAGTTCTCAGAGTTGTAAAAAATTTTTAATACAACTTTGGTCATAAGAAGATAGATACAACCCTGATTTAGTAAAATTATAATTGCTAAATATTTTTAGCGACATCCATTGTTGGCGCTAAAAATTTACTTCTAAGATTTATTAAAAAAAGATGTTAACAAAAACTAACTATATATAACGACCATTTATTATTACTAAAGGGTTGTGTAGTATGAAATCCTTCGGCTTTGACTTTTATTTTTTATTGTTAACAACATAGAGACTGAAACATGATTTTCACAAATCATAAAGGAAACAAATCTGCAAAATTAAGAAGTGAAAAGCATTGAAGTACGTATACAAACTTCCCTATGTCAACTTGCACATTTAGTATTTATATGAAGCAAAAAAGGGCCTTTGTAACGGAAAAGAGGAAGATAAATAAGTGAAAGCCTTAGTGCTTCAAACTAAAGTGCACCTCCACTTGTTAAGAACTATGATGAAAAAGTGAAACTAAAAAGAGTTTGAGATAGAATTAACGCAACATAATTTATATTTATAAAAGTACTAACGTTGTAAATCATTTTTGGACGATTATAACTTGTTAATTAAGCTAATAACAATTATACCCTCCATTTATGACTCCTTTTTAAATTTGGTTAAAAAAAATGAACATTGAATTATGAACATGTTCTAATATTGGGAAATGAAAAGTCTCATGATAAAGAAAAATAAAACAATGAAATTCCTTTATTACTCCTTTTCTAATTTGGTTAAAATGAAATAAATATTGGATAATAAATGTTCTCTGAATATTAGATAATGAGAATTGTGATATATTTTCTTTTTCTTACATTTTTGGTTTAGTAAACAATTAAATAATTAGAAAACTGAAAAATAAAAACAAAACAAAGAAACTGAAATACTTGAATAATTAGTTAAGAAACAAAAAATTGTTGAAGACACAAAAACAGAAAAAAAAAATGGAAAAAGAAGGTTAATATGCATCAAAATTAAAAAAATAAAAATAAAGCTTAAATACGGCCAAATTAACAACAACTTTATACAGAAATTGTGCTGCTCTTTAAAGGGAGATTACTGACTATTGAGAATAAAGAAGAACCATGATACTAAGCATGCAAAAGATGCTGTAAGAAAGTTACAATCACAGAAAAAGGAAGGGCTTGTAAGGATGAGAAATGTGAACTTCCAACTGTTATGAATCAAAGCAAACTAGAAAAATTAAGAATATTTGTTAATTTTAACAGAAATATTATTGATTCAATTATATTGATAAAAGCAGGTACATGCTAAAACTGGTGGTAATTGGAAACATTCAATAGGCATTCATAACATTATCCGATGCAATCAAAATTTTAATTGGATATCCAGTCTCAAAATATGAACCTCGTTTCTTAATATTGTGACTCTTCTATGCTGTGTCTCAGGAACCCCTGGGTCGTCCTGGACTTGAACCAGAGACCTCGCCCGTAATTCTGCCTTATTTAGATTGGATGAATTAGTCACGGTCTATGACGACCGTAAGCTTTTTCATACCTTATAGCAAGGCAGTGATTGACATAGCCTTAAGAGCGACTGGAAGATCAATTTCAATCGGAATCCTGCCTTTCAATTACATAGATGCACACGGTACGTAATATTAGAGCACATTCTTCTAACTCTGATGATACAATCAAAGAAAGTACACAAATTCATAACTATATGCCTTGTAAAAATTTAGGCAAGAATGAGGTCTAATACTAAAAGTTACACGCAGAATGGAAAGAACCTTGAGGAAATAGAAGGGAAATAATTCAACTGTATCATTAGGATGGACAAAAGGGCTGAAAATATTAGAATCCGAGCAAGGCTGGTAGCACACAAAGTTCAAAAATACTATCCAACACAAGAAAATGAAGGAAACCATCTAATGACAGCTCAAGATCCAGTGCGCAAAAAAGAATATCACTTTAATGAAGGATAAAATGATATTATATAATAAAGTAAAATACATCTTCTCATTCTACATGCTAAAATTTGAAAGCCTACTGCCTACATCATGAATAACTCTCATAACACAAATTCTTAATTTTATGTATATTCACTGTATCTTATTATTGAAATAAAAAACGTACATTAATCGTAACATCCCTATATATTGTCTTTTGGATAATTAATTTATATACACATGCATAGTAATTGTCTATATTGTGAGTGTTGGTTCGTGGTTTGGACATATAATGTTTCAAATAACTTCTCATTGATTGTTCGTTAAAAACTCTATTTTCTCTTTTGGTGTTTAAAGAGAAAAGGAGATGGCCTCCTCCTTCAATGCCGCAATCAATAGACAATAGTTCTCTCTTTGTAAACTTCTTTGTTTAAATCAAAAAGAAAAAAGGAAAAAAATTGTCTTTTTAAGGCTTTGAGTTCTTCTTTCTTGTTTATTATTCAATAGAATTCTTTTTTTTTAAAATAAATAAAAAAAATCTTATTTTTGTCTTCTCGTCATGAATAGAGAAAAAAATTAGAAAGCTCACAGAACCAAACCAAACTATAATAAAATAATAAAAATTATAAATTTTAACCGTATATCATAAACCAATCTAACAGATTAATAAAGCAACGACATAGATTGATTCTTTTAAAAGTTTTTCCATTTACTTTTTTTTCAGCAGTAGCATCAAACATTTCTTCAATCCAGAAGCCTAGAAAGAAAATTTCCAAACATTGATCACAATTGCAAACATCAAATTTACATTTCTTCTAGAACAAGTCACAAAAAAAGAACATAATTAAATTATATTATTTAATCCAAAAAAGCTAATAATATTATCTCAAAAATTACTCTCGACCACATCTACGTGCAAGGCACGTGCTCCATACTAGTATGCTAAAAATGCATATGTACATAATATAAACCACGTTCCAATCAACAACTATGAAAAGCTAGATGAAAAGAGGCATGACTGTAATTAAAACCGAAGCGTCAACAGATAAAAGTGATAGACTTAGATAATGAGAAAACCATTAATAAGAACAAGCCTGATATGGATAAATGTGCTCACCTAACCAAGTGGTGACACGTGGTAAGGTTCACCTAGGGTCAACAGAGGACCTGTATTTGGGGGAAACTCTACCCGAGACATCGTAGTCCTAGTAGAACACTAATGCTATCCCTAAGGGATAGTAACGTGATCTGTGAGAGTCCTAACATGATCCTAGTGGGTCTCCTGACCTATCAGAAGAGAGTCCCAAGGCAATCAGGGTTTTAGGAGATAAGCCTATATCAGGTAGATAGCTTCAGGTACGCAAGAACACACACAAATCCCTAGTGCATTTCGGCTATGCAGACTTCTACCCTTATAGCAAAGTTCTAACTTTAGCAACAGAGTTTCCTCTACCGGAACATCCCGGTGGTCACTCCGTCTTCTATGTTGCAGGTCCATTTCCAATCATGGTTCCTGATTAAGATTTTAGCAGTAATATTTTTGGCTCCATCCGTGGGACTAAAAGGGAACATGGCCAGATAATCATCCTCCAACACGTCTCCAGTCAGTCGCTGAATTCGCAATTAGAGAACATGATCCAGTGGCTCCCGCTGAGGGGATCGACGTTCAACACCATCTCACCGATATCCTAGTGACAACTGAATCAATGTAACTACAGTCACTTCACAGACGAGTGAGGGGTCTGCAGGAACTCATTCCCCAGCCCATATCCTGAAGAAGGGAGACCTTCGTTATCGCCTCAGCCGAAAGTTGTTCAAAACATTGAACGAGGATCTGACAAGAGAAATCCATGAACTTAAAGGCCTGGTGAACGGAAAACGCTTGAAGTGGTGGCTCCCATGGCCTCCACCATTCAGAGCCACCTAGACCCAAGTGACCTTGGCCTCAGACTCACCTCAAGGTATGGTCAGAAGTACAGATCATAGGCTAATCCTAGTTGTCAGCCAAGACAGGAGGTCAAGGAACACATTACCAGGAGCAGTTCATGCTTTTAATGTGAGACGCCGATGGAAGACAACACAGATTAGTCTCCCATTCCAGGCAACGAAGCTCGTGATCGACACCATGCAGACAAAGGACGACATCCCCAAGGATGTGTTCGTCGTGGTACACAAGAAGTACACCCCCAAGGACAAACTTCTCGTAGAACCATCTCCAGGCCCCACCCAAAAGAACTCACTACCCCAAGAGAAAATTCTAGGTATCCCCTGTCTGAGACAATTGAAAAAGCAAAATTACACCAAATGTTTGGATGCCGCAGTGCGATTTAAATGATGGGAGAGGGGACCTTGGAGAGCACGTCTACCAGTTTCAAGCGAATATGCTACTCCTCCAGGTCTCTGATGCGGTCGTGTGCCAGGCCTTCCCAACCACTTTGAGAGAGGCTACACATGCGTGATTTAAGTCTCTACGACCAAGATCAATCCATTCCTTTGCTTAGCTTTCTGGCTTGTTTCAGAAACATTTGGCGAGCAGCTGAACCCGGAGGAAGAATTTAGCAAGTCTTCTCAACGTGGTTCAATAGAGGAACAATGAGTCTCTATCATAATATTTGAGGCGTTCCAATGCGACGACATTAGAAATCGACAATTTGGATGAGTCGGTGAAGTACACCGCCTTTTTGCCTGGACTTAAGCCCACTTCCAAGTTTGCGTTTGCGGCCAACAAGAGTCTCCTCAGGAATATGAGGGCATTGTTAGACAAAGGCAACAAATACATCTAGGCCGAAGCATACTTGGAAATGCACAAGGAATATTGAGACGACAACGGGCAAGAACAAGGAAAGCGAGCCCAAGATGATAGTCTAGGAGGTGGAAGGAGCTTTAAGCGTTCAAGGAGGGACAAACAGCGCCCCAATGAGCTATTCGATATGAAGAATCTGACGCCTTGAATGCCGAGCCGTCACAGATTTTTCATGAAATAAAAGACAAAGAGATTTTGGAGAGATCGAACAAGATGCGATTGGCACCGAGCAAGAGAGATAAGAATTTATGGTGTCAGTACCACAATGACCATGGCCATACTATGGACAATTATGAGTCACTCAAATGCGCTATAGAGGCTCTCATCAAGCGAGGGCATTTGAAGAAATATGTCAATAGAATGATAGAAAGGAAGCCACTCCATTAGCAGGACGAGAAGAAGCATAAGAAAATAGGGTGTCATCAATACTATCTCGGGGGGATCGCAGCTAGAGGTTTGTCTAGACAAGGGCAAAAAGCTTAAGCAAGTGAAGTATGCAACACTATTGGGCCATCAGCCAAGAAGCAAAAAATAGAACCGGTCCCAATGATATCTTTCTCAGAAGAAGATGTGGGAGACAAAAAAAATGCCCCATCATGACCCCCTAGTTGTTACACTCCAAGTGGGTGATTTCGATGTGAAGAGAATCCTTGTGGATAATGGGAGCTCGGCGGAGGTCCTCTTTTATGAAGCGTTCCAGAAAATAAACATCCCATTTGACCAACTGCACAAGATAGACATGCTCCTCCATGGTTTCTCTAACCACCCTTAGTTTGCGAGGAAATCATTGGGCTACCTGTGGCCGTGGGCAACCCCCCAGCCCAAGCTAAACTGATGTTGGATTACGTGTTCCTTCAGCCTATAACACAATCCTTGGCTGGATGACGAACGCTAAACCAGTTAAAAGCAGTGGTATCGACATACCACATGAAAATAAAATTCCCCACGGAACACAGAGTTGGATAAGTCAAGGGAGACCAAGTAGTTGCTCGGCAGTGTTATATGGTTTTGTGCCGAACCAAAAATAACGAGACTCTTATAATCGAATATTTGAGGTTTGAAACGAATGTCGAAAGAGGCAAGCTGACCGAAGACCTCTTGGACATTGAGTTATACCCGAGGAATAAAGAAAAGATAGTAAGGATTAGAACGGGATTAGTAGAAGACCTCAAGCTTGTTGACCTTCTGCGGAGCTACTTAGATATTTTTGCATGGACATCATCTGATATGCCTGGGATGGATCCCTAAGTAATCACCCATAAGCTGAACGTAGACCCACTCAAGAAGCCGGCAAAACAAAAGAAGTAGACTTTTGCCATTGAAAGGCAAGTTAAATTTGAAGAGGATGTAGATAAGTTGTTGGCAGCCGGGTTCATTAGGGAAATTTCTTACCCTGATTGGATAGCTAATGTTGTGATGGTACCCAAGTCGGGCGATCATTGGCACATATGCATCGACTTCACCGACCTTAATAGGGCATGCCCAAAGGACAGTTATCCATTTCCCCAAAGTGATATCATCATTGATGCTACCTTAGGTCATGAATTGCTAAGCTTCATGGACGCCTATTTGGGATACAAGCAAATAAGGATGTTTGAAGCCGATATTCCCTAGACCTCCTTCGTCACAGAGCAGGGACTCTATTGCTATAGAATCATGCCCTTCGGGCTCAAGAACACAAGGGCGACGTACCAACATTTGGTCACACATGATCTTTCCAATTTAATTGGGAAGAATATGGAAGTATATGTGGATGACATGTTGGTGAAGAGAGTCAAAGCCGAAGCTCATGTGGAGGACCTCAAGGAAACCTTTGACATTCTGAGAGCTTATAAGATGAAACTAAACCCACTCAAGTGCGAGTTTGTGTGGCATCCTGTAAGTTTTTGGGAGTCATGGTTTCCTAGTACGGTATCGAGGCCAACCCAGAGAAAATAGGCGCCATTCACGCCATGAAGCGACCTAGGACAATCAATCAAGTTCAAAAACTCACGGGAAGAGTCGCTGACTGTCTGCTCTTCTTCAGGGCTATCAGAAAGGCAAGAAGAGATTTTTCCTGGTAGAGGAGTGCCATAAATCTTTTAAAGAGTTGAAGAAATATTTGGTATCTTCACCTCTTCTCACCAAGCCAATCACTGGTGAAGATCTATTTCTCTACCTGTCAGTTAGCGAGGAGGGGGTAAGCATGGTCTTGATTCGGGAAGAGAAGGAGAAGCAGAAGCATGTTTACTATATAAGCAAGGTTTTACAAGATGTGGAAAGAAGGAATCCTCAAGTAGACAAGATGGCCGTTGCCCTTATTACTTTGGCCCTACAACTACAACCATACTTCCAATCGTATACAATTACAGTTTTGACCGACCAGCCTTTGGCGAAGGTTCTACAAAGCCCTGAGGCGTTGGGGGGACTGGCTAACTGGTCAGTAGAGCTGGGGGAATTTGACATCAAATACAAGCCCCGTGTCATAATTAAGGCCCAAGCCCTATCAAATTTCATTGTTGAATGCACTGTGCCAGAAGACCCCCCCCCCCCCCCGCAATTGGTTCTTTCTAAAACTTCAGACCCATGGCTTATGTATGTTGATGGCGATGGAGCTGGTCTCATTTTGATCAGCCCAGATAAGTTTTTGATTGAATACGCTCTTTGTTTTGACTCCCAAGCATCAAATGATGAGGCTGAATATGAAGCACTTCTAGCTGGGATAAGATTGGCACATTCACTGAGAGTGGACTCTCTCTCCGTACACAGTGATTCCCAGTTAGTGGTGAACCATATCTTGAGATGAGAGAATGATCCAGTATCTTCAAGCTGTGAAGACTCAGGCGGCCAAATTCAAACATTTTGCTATCCGCCACATACCAAGGGATCAGAATGCCCAAGCAGATCCCCTATCAAAGTTAACTTCCACAGATATTTAAGAGTTCTCTCGTGTAGTTTACATTGAGTTTTTTTAAGAAAGGAGTATCCAACCCATAGCGGAGGTCGACATAGTTGAGCAGGAGCCTTGCTAAATAGATCTAATTGTACAATACCTCACCTCGAGAATGTTACCTGAAGAGCGAAGTGAAGCCTGCAACCTGCGCACCAAAGCTGCTCGGTATGCTTTTGTAGATGGGGCCCTTTACTAGAACTCCTTCAGTTTGCCATACCTCAAGTGTTTAAGCCCCTGAGAAGCAGATTATGTAGTGTGGGAAGTTCATGAAAGCATTTGTGGACAACACTTGGGTGGAAGAAATCTAGCACACAAGATCTTAAGGCAAGGTTACTACTGGCCAGGGATACAAAAGGACGCAGTCAACTTCACAAGAAGATGCGACCAATGCCAGAAGTTTGCTCCACTCTCGCATACGCCGGCCACTCCGCTTAGCATCTTGACGTCTCCAATTCTTTTTGTGATGGATATTCTGGGCCCATTCCCAGTGGCAATAGGTTAACGACGTTTTGTGATAGTCGCCATCGACTATTTCATGAAGTGGACAGAGGCAAAGTGTGAAGAGTCTTTTTGGAAGAACGTTGTCTGTCATTTTGGGGTCCCAATGGTCCTGATCACGGATAACGGAAGATAGTTCGACAATTCTAATTTTTAGAAGTTTTGTGAAGGCCTTTCCATTAATCCTCGCTTCACATCAGTTGCTCACCCCCAATCGAATGGACAGACGGAGAATATGAATCGAAGTATTCTTCAAGGCCTAAAAAAGAAAGCTAGACGAGGAAAAAGGGGCATGGGTAGATGAGCTTCCCAAAGTACTTTGGGCATATCGAACAATGCCTCAGTCCATCACATAAGAAACGACTTTTCTGCTATGTTTTGGGACACAGGCACTCTTTCCAGTTGAAGTATGATTCTCAAAAGTTCGAGTATTTCAGTTTTCGAAGTAAGAAAATGGAGCAAACCTTTGAGGAATCTTGATCTCCTAGATGATGTACGGGCTCAAGCCCTGAAACGAGGGATTTCAACAAAGTACAGGGTTGCTCGGCATTACAATCGAAGAATTCGTACAAAGTTGTTCCGAATGGAAATTTGTTCAGAGGAAGAAAATGGAACGAACCTTTGAGGAATCTTGATCTCCTAGTTGATGTACGGGCTCAAGCCCTGAAGCGAATGATTTCAAAAAAGTAGAGGGTTGCTCGGCATTACAATCGAAGAGTTCGTATAAAGTTGTTCCGAATGGGAAATTTAGTCCTCCAAAAGTTGGAAGTGTTAAACCCAACAACCACCATCGGGAAGTTATTGCCAAACTGGGAAGGACCCTATCGAATCTCAAAGGTGCTCAAACCAGGTGCTTACTCATTGGAGACACTTTCAGGGGACCCGGTCCCTCGAACGTGGAACGCAGAGAACCTACGGCGTTACTATTAGTAGTATCTTACAACGAAGCAAGATACTTTTTTTTAAGGGAGCAAGTAGAGTAGACTTTAGTCAGATGAATAATAAGGATGTATAATTCCCGTTGTAACCCAGTCTTTTTGATCAAGTAATGAAGTTTTTCTTTTCAACATATTTTTGTTTCTCGACTTTTTTCTCAAGTAGAAGTATATAATTCTGAGTTCTCAAGAACGATATACATTTAAATATCTGAGCTGCGTGCCCGAGCAGCGAGACTGCATGTATTTCTCAAGCAAGTATCACCCAATGTGATAGGGTAATACACAAGTGTCACCTGACACGGTGTAGCTTTAGTTCTAACCCGAGAAATGGCAAAACCAAATGGGGATCGTCGCCCCACCCTATTTTGTTAATTCAAAATCTGGCCAAGCGTGAGCACAAGACTTCTTTTCCAGCCTTTAGCTGACGATAAGGGCTCGTGCCAAAGTAAAAAATATTGCAACATGTGAAAGTTAAGAATGCAACTACAAAAATTAAACTCACCCTTCCAAGCAAGGGATAGAAACAAAAAAAAACACGTTCATTGGAAAGCCTCTGGGGGCAACAAAAGTACTTGGGCAATCATAAAAGGGAACTACAAAAAGAAGGAAGCGAGAACAAGCTATACTAAGGCACAGGAGAATTTCCAGACCTGACACTTCTCTCCCCTTGGAAAACAGCATCTCGAGCTTCGGTAGGCGCTGTAGTCTTCCCCGATGGTGACTCAAAAGTGGGCAGGATTATGTCATCCAAGAAGAGGCTAGGATATTTGGCCATCGTCACCTCCTTAGCCTTCTGAAAACATTCTTGAATGATAGAGAGACCATCCTATGTGCACTTCCATAGCCATTCTTCTCCTACTGTGCCATCAAGAAATGCTTGGAGAGCCTTGTTCCCAACATCGGCTTCGGTCTTCCTCAGCTTCTAGCACCTTTTCTCCAAGCTACTGACCTTGGCAAGCAATTCTATATTCTCTGCCTTCAAGTCATTGCCCTCCTTGCAAAGCTTATCAACCTTGCCCAAGGCTGCTTTCTCCTCGATCTCAGCATCGAGTTCCACATCCATCGCCATTGCGAATCTTTCCTGCATCTGGCTGCTATAACAATAGGCCTGAAAGCAAAAGAAAGACCAAGATGATCATGTAAAAGAAAAGAAAGAATCTTATTGAGGATCCAAGAGGAAAAAGTAAATTAAGTTGTAGGCAGCTTGGACATGGGCCATCTCAAAGGCCTCGTAGGGCTGGTTCTCCAGAATCGCCTTGTCATTAGGAAGCACCCCACGAGCCAAATGAGCTGAGATATGCGAGCTTGGCATGCCAAAATAGCCTCTCTTAATCGTCCATCTTGGACAAAAAATAGGATCCTTGCCCAAAGGAAGATCCTCGACCACAAGTGGAGGCACGGGAGGAGCAGTAGCGCGAGGTCTCTTTATAATGGGAGGAGAACCTTCACCCGTTACTTCTTTTCACTTCCCTTTGAAGGCCTTTTGCAATAATCCTAAGAAGTCTCTTTTTCCACCGTCGCCTTTGCTAGACATTTTTGTAGAAAGAATAAAGTTAATTAATGAAGTCAAATTTAGTAAGGGAAATGATTATATGACATAACTATAGCCTCTACCTAGACTTGGAGTCCTAAAGGATGATGTCCCTGTTGCTAACTCTAAAGTCCTATGCCTCAAAACAACACAAGGTTCTACAGCAGGAATTGGAGGAATAGGCATAGTGGGGGCAGGAGGAATAAGCCCCACATGCCGTATCTCTTGATCAGTAAGGGGTTTGTCGATACTGAGACCACCCCTTCTCTTGATGTGATTGATGAGGGTCTTCGTGAGAGCATTGGGGGGGCAAGAAAGCCTTTCTTTTCAAAGTCTTTACAAAATCAGTTCCATTTTCTAGGGAACTCCCATTTACCACTCAGCCGCTGTATGAAGAAGTACCTAGAGTGCCAACCTTTATTGAATTTGGAACCTCCATTGATCACCCTAACCCTGTTGTGGATGTAATACCATCCCACACTTTTGGCCACATTCTTTACAAATCATACTTTAAGGTATAGCCTCATAAAATCATGGACCATCACTGGGTACCCTAAGTTTGTTCAAGGTAGATCAAGCCAACAAGTTTTCTCCACCCATTGGGAACAAGTTGACCAGGCGCCATTTTGTAGTAGTTGAAAAGGCAACGGCGAATGGGTGCATAGGGATTCCATAGCTAGATCTTATCTGGCCTTCGTAGACACTTGTCTCCAGGCCCAAGCCATAGTTGGAAGGCTCTTGGAGTGCTGGAACCCGAGCAGAGAATGGAGGAGGCAAGGGGAATTCTTCTAAAAGCTTTATTATGCTCTTCTTGGTCATCTTCTTCCTTTTCTCGTCTAAGGTGAACCAAGTATCTTCATCAAACTTATCTTCAACTTCGTTCTTGATATCTCCAAGTGCATCTCTGTGAGGGAACGAAGTGATGGCTTGTGGGGTAGAAGTTCCTACTCTACTCCTAAGGGTTGAAGTGCCTACTTGAGAAGATCTACTTTTTGATTCGCTTTCTAGGACATCATCTGTTGAACTAGTTGAGGATGATGAAGAACTACTTGATGATGTTAAAGACATTTTGTATTGAGAGTTCTATTATCGAAAATTACTAAAGGAAAATAGATAAAGCGCCGAACAAGAAAGAATGGGAAGAGGAACTTACTTGTTGAGACTGAGTCGAGCCCAAAGAAAATGAATAGCAGGGAGCAAATGAAGCATGGAACCTCAATATATAGAAAGGGCTTGAGTAACTACCCCTAATTTAGGAGCAACATTCATTGTACCTATCTGGCCATTTCTTCGGAGCAATATATTTTGAAATTTAGTTTATAACCCCATTGGTTTGGAGGCAAAAGGACCGTTACACTTATGGGAATCCCAAAAAGGTCTTAGGAAAAGATACGTTAAAGGCCCCTGCCATATGGTTGAAGGCCAGGCCCTTGCCCAAGCAGGGTTTTAGAGTAGGTAGGTGCTCAAGCACTATGTTAGGTTCTTGCGCGAGTAGATTGCCTGAGCAGGATTTCCAAATAGGTGCTCAAGCACCATGTCAAGTCCTTGCCAGAGCAGACTACCCGAGCAGGGTTCTAGAGTAGGTGCTCAGGCACCATGACAAGTCCTTGCCATAGTAGACTGCCCGAGCAGGATTCCAAAACAGGTGCTCAAGCACCATGGCAAGTCCTCACCTGAGTAGACTGCCCGAGCAGGAATCCAAAACGGGTGCTCAAACACCATGTCGCGTCCATGCCCGAGCAGACAACCCGAGTAGGTACTCAAGCACCATAACAAGTCCTTGCCAGAGCAGGACTCCCCGAGCAGGTGCTCAAGCACCATACCAAGTCCATGCCCGAGCTCAAGCACCATACCAAGTCCATGCCCAAACAAACTGCCCCGAGCAGGACTTCCGAACAGGTGCTCAAGCACCATACCAAGTCCGTGCCCCAACAGACTGCCTGAGCAACTTGCCTGAAAGGGATTCGAAAATGTGTTCTCAAGCACCATGTCAGGTCCATGCCCGAGCAAACCGCCCGTGCAGACTGCTCGAGCAGGACTCCCAAGCAGGTGCTCAAGCACCATACGAACTCCATGCCCAAGCAAACTGTCCGAGCAGGACTCCCGAACAGATTGCCCGAGTAGATCATGCAAGAACGATCTTTTGTAATTCCCTCCAAATAATGGATAACAGAAATGAGGGGACTTCAGCTAGACCATTTTGAGTTAATTTCTTCTTGCCTTGTGTGCTTTTGGCTGTTCTCTAGAAGAACGGTCAAAAGTAGGGGGCATTATGATATGGCTAAATGTGCTCACCCAACTAAGTGGCGACACATGGTAAGGTTGACCTGGGGTCAACTGAGGATCTTGTATTTGGGGGAAACTCTACCCGAGACATCAGAGTTCTAGTAGAACACTGATGATATCCCCAAGGGACAGTAACATGATCTATGAGAGTCCTAACACCATCCTAGTAGGTCTCCAGACCTATCAGAAAAGAGTTATGAGGCAATCAGGGTTCTGGGAGATAAGCCTATATCAGGTAGATAGCCTCAGGTACGCAAGAACACACACGGACACCTAGTGCATTTCGGCTATTCAGACTTCTACCCTTGTAGCAACGTTCTGACTTTAGCATCGGAGTATCCTCCACCGGAACATTCCTGTGGTCATTCCATTTTTCTATTTTACAGGTCCATTTTTGGTCGTGGTCCCCGATCAAGATTTTAGCAGCAACAATGCCTAGAGCCCAACCACAAATTTGATTACTACAAAAACTTATATATGCACAATGTCAAAAAAACGTAATCAACACAATATTAATATGGAACTAGGCATTATATAAATTAAATCGTTCAGAAACGGGAAGAGAGAGAGAGAGAGGGGGAGGGAGGGAGATGGAACTAGCCTATTTTCTAGAGAGAAAGTAGGTTTCAGGAGCTAGGAGTGAGAAATAGAGCTAGAGGAGTGCTTATTGTTTAAAAACAAATAGGACTGGAACTTAGATGAAAGGGTATTTCTAATCTATGGTGACCAGAACTTTAAGCAGGTTAAACCATATTTCGGGTAATGAGGAAGAAAACGTGAGAATAAAAAGCTTACGCAAAAAACATGAATGATTGGGATAGGTTAATTATAGCATAGTTTACACTTGTTTGATTTTCTAAATTTTTTAAATGGTTCCATAAAAAGTTCAAAAAAGGAAGGTAACGAAAAGAGAAAAATATTGTATGAGATAATCCCAAGGACGATGGCTGTAAAAAGCTTCCCTAGAAAATAGAGAGGATTAGGTTTTATTTGCAATTTCTTTAAAAAAAATTCTAAAGGGCTCAAGAAATGTTCAAACAAGGAAAGAGATCAAAACATAATTATAAATGTATAACAAAAAATGATTTCTATTATGGACAAAAGCTGAATGGAAATGACTTTCACGTAGATGTTGACTTGGCAATAATCTCTCAACTTCAACTTTATTATATATTGTTTGCACTAAAGGCAAATTCACAATCGATTTGTGCGCCTATGATAGAACCGACTAAAAGTTTGAGATCTTTTTTGCCCCTTGAGCTTGGGGACTACTCTGAAAATGGAAACTTGACAAACAAATATGAATTGAAAGTAAAAGATTGCACGCCCATAAAAAGAACAAAAGAGCTTATGATTGATTGTAAATGTTTACAAAGCAATGTTCTTAAGTATGAAAACTCAAATCCCTATCCGTAGGCAGCAAAAGCCTATGAACATGAAAGACAAAGAAAAGGAAGAAAAAAGACTTAAAGTCAAGTCTTGATCTATCTGACTTGTCGATGATGAAGTTCTTTCTCCTTTTTTGGCCTACCATTTATACTACAGACTTTGTAGAAAATAACTATCACTACAAGACAAACTCTCCACTTGCTTAGATAATAACTATCTA
>JAVXUP010004065.1:0-43042 GCA_033070095.1 Escallonia herrerae | reverse complement strand
CCTGTTCTTCCCTCTCGGCAGCCAAATTCCCAGGTAACACACTCACAAATCCACAAAGCCACTCACCATTACACCCTCCTTCATTTTCCTTTACCTATACATATATGTATATATGTAGATATGTCCAAAATTCGTACTAATACACAACAAAACACACACCTATACACCTTATAATCTCACAATTACACACATATGAACACACACACTCACCCAAAACACACATACATATTCCAAATCACACTAAGAAAACATGGATTACCATTGAGAAAGAATCCTTTAATTTTCTCCACTTTTTCCTTTCCCTCTATCTTGCTTTCCTTCTCTTCTTTGTTTTCTTTTCCTGAATATGCTTTCTCTCTGTTTCCTTCTTTCTCTTGCTCTATTTCTGCTTCTTCTCTTTTTCTTTTTGTTTTTCCTTCTTCACCCAAATTTCCTTTCCACTTCTTATTAGATTTTTTTTCTAGCTTAGTCATTAATCTAATAGGAGATGGCTCCATGTGTGATCATCTTCCCAAAAATTTGACACCTAGCTATAAATTTTCACAATTTGCAAAGTAGTCCTTTATTTTTTCTAAAATTACAAAAATGCCCCAAAAATGTCAAAATTATATTTTTGCCCGAAATTCTTTTAAGCTCTAATACGCTAGTAATACCCGGGCATTGCCCAAATTTTTTGTCCGTTCATTTTTTGTAGTCCAGATGGTTATTTAACTCGCTCCCAAAGTTTGGGATATTATTCTCTCAACTCAACCTAAAACGAAATAGGTCTCACGTATGATCATACTTAACCGAAAATTCCGCACACTCCTTAAGCCTAATGAGAATTCAAAATTCATAATAAATTCTAGTAAAACATTATTATAGCTTAGAATATTATAAAAAGTCAAAATATGAATTTTTGAAAATATTTGAATTAAATAATTTTATAAATACAAGAAAAGTTCAAAAATAACCATTAATATTTTAAGCTCAAATCAAAGTCCATAAATTTTATAATCGCTTTACAATATATAAGGATGATATAAAAATTAAAAAGCATCAAAACTATTTTAAAATCATCCAGCTAACTCAAATGCGATGCGAATTTAGCACCAAATTAACTTTAAAATTATGAAAAACTAAAACTTATTTATATCATAAAAGTATTTAAAAAAATTTAGAATTTATGAAGAATTTTAAAGACTCCAAATGAATTTTAAATAAACTGAACTTGCAAAAATTATTAAAATATTAAACGATTTAGAAAAATCTAAAATTTTAATAGTAATTCTAAATTTGCACTAATAACTTTTCTGTAAAGTTTCAGTATTTCACAACAAATATATGATACCCAACAGTTATGTGATACAACTGTGCAAGCACAGTGTACCACTTACTGCACAAATCATTTCCTTCATCTTGTTCTTCCTTCTCTCTTTGCGTATAGATTTCTTCTTCAGCAATAAACTCACACATATACCACCCTCTTTGCTCACTGCTCAAACATACTCCCCTCCCCCCTCCAATTTACACACACACCTTGTCACACACTAAACACACTCACACACACACACACACACACACACACACACACACACTCTTCACACACAAGACCCACAATACACTGCTTTATTACTATTCAAGCACCTACATCACAGTGCACACACTGTTCATCAGCATGCTTAGCACCCTTTTCCCTTTCCCTTTCACTTCTCATTACCATTAACCTATTATATTTTTTCACACACTACACACACATACAATACATAAATCCATCTTCTCCTCTTTCCAAGACCCGTTTCATAACACACACACACACTCACAATACACACATACAATACATAAATCCATCTTCTCCTCTTTTCAAGACCCATTTCATAACAGACACACACACACACACACACACACACACACTAACTACACACACATACAATACATAAGTCCATCTTCTCCTCTTTTCAAGACCCATTTCATACCATCTCACAAACACCACACGTCAAGCTACCTTGCAGCCCATCTTTCATCTCACAAACACGCACCTTTCACCAACACAAGCACTTTCACTCACTACCCATAAAAACACTTGTAGGTAGTGTAAAAGTCACGCACACACTACCTGCACATACACACATCACCTCTCTCTCTCTCTCTCTCACACACACACACATCCTCATAAATTCAACTTCCTATGGCAATCAAGCCTATCTATATTGGGAAACCCATTTGCCCATCAAAAATGTAATTCAATGGAAGCATAAAACAATTTAGCTAAAGGCTCTATGCACCCAAGAATTGACAACAATAACATGATACCAAGAAAAGCTGGACAACTATGCATTGCTGTCATAAAGTGCAAAAAATATATCACACCCTTAGAATTTCCAAACACAATATTACAAAAGAGGTGGTGACTATTTTTTGTCTCGCATCTATTTAGTCTCTACTCAGGTTTCTTAGGTATATACAAAGGAAACATCTCGACTAACTACATGGAGGGTGTTTGGCAGTCCCTCCTTCACCCCACACACTCGACTCTTACACTTCTCACACACAAAAAAAGGGAACACACTCACACACCCAAAGTTCACACATAATATTCACGGAAAACACAAAATTTAAACACTGATGCATCGATCAACACACAAGCACACGCGCGCGCGCACACAGTTCCTTTCCTAACCCCTTCCCTCTTCTTCACACACACTCAGACTTTGTGCACACATACTAAAATGCTATAATTTAAAAGGAAGAGGCTTACCGGAATCAGACCCCCTTTTTGCTGGATATTTTGTGGTGGCAGTCCCTCCCTCTCTTTTCTCTGTAACCAAGACCCCTTTTGTTTTTTTTGTTTTTTGTATATCACTCTTTCTTTCTCTGTTGTGTAACTGAATACCCACTTAAGGTAAGTTGAATTCTCTCCCTAATATCCTCCTTTGTTCCATCTCTTTCCAATATTAAAGAGTTGACAATATTTTAAAAATAAAATCAAAATTTGCAATTGTTTTATTATCTAATAGCCCTTATAAAATTTAATTTTCAACTAACTTTCATTAACTGCTTATTGCAGTTCATTCCAAGTTTGTCGCTAAATGTTTTTAAGAATATCATTTACGCTAATCGCCACTAAAGACCTCAATCAATATCACACAAATTATGCTGCTCACCAATTTGTCGCTAAAGGTCCAATGAATAATTACTTAGGATTTTTTTTAACCATAAGACCAGCCTCAGGTTTTTGGGGTGTCACATGAACCGGTTAGTGGGTCTAGGGTTTAAGGTATTAGCCAACTAGTTTTGAATTTTTCAAGTACTGTATTTACTGAGTAATCATCTCCTCCATCCTTTGCGAGATTATCAGTTAGCTGACAGAATATTGATCGGTCCCCTTGCCAATATGCCATAAGTCAAATCAGGCACTCCTAAAAAAGGTAGAACATTGAATGGTCTAAGAATGTGGTTTCTCTCTCATTGTCGGTGTAAGGTCACTCTTTCGGCTTTACTCGTATCATAGACCTCCCCCTCGTAACTCAAGTAGTTAATAATGAAGCAATCACTAGTAATTTTACAAGTCGTTTAAAATATCAAGAGACCAATTTTCAGTACGAGGCCGGAGCTAAGGGTACAATTGAATTTGCCTTGCAACCGACGTTTAAGGATTATGTAATACCCTGAAAATGCCTTAAATTAATCTAACTGCAAATTAGATTAATTGAGGGGGAGGGGGTATTTTCTAGCAATATTTTATTAACAATCAGGTATTAGGATTTAAATGAGGGATTAGGTTGGCCTTGGGGCCAAAATGCAATTTTATAAAAATGACGGGGTCAAAAATGTAGTTTTGAAAAGTTGGAGGACAAAATTCTAATTTTAAAAAACTTGTGATTAGTGGCATGAGAGGTATCATGAGGGAGGAAAAAATTAAGGATTGTTGGGCATATCTTACTTAGGAAATAGGTGACTGAGCATATTAAAATTAGAAAGAAAAATTACACTTTGGAGAATTTAAAGAGGAAAAGAAGGAAAAAGAAAAGAAAAAGAGAGAAACGAAGTGCTCGGCTGACAGAGAAACTGGGGAAGAAAAGGGAAGGTGGAAAGAAAGAAGAAGGAAGAGAAAGAGAAAAGAGGAAGGAGAAAACTCCCAAAACAAAGGGTAATATCTCTCTATTGATCTCTAAGAATTTTTTTGGTAAGTTGTGCATGTTCCCAGTAGGTGTAGCCTACTGTGTATGCGTGAGTGTGATAATGTGTATGTGTGTACAGCTATGTGCAGCTATATGCATGATGGTGAAGGGGGAAGCAGCCATGGTGGCAGCTGTGGGTGCACCGTGAGTGGGTAGTGTGTTGTGAATGTGTTATGTATGTGTTTGGTGTGCGTAGGGAAGCACAGTGCTAGTACAACAGCAGTGCTGCTGTGTTTGGGGGTGAGATGATGGTTGGAAAATGGGTAAGGAGAGGGGTTGTGTGGTGGTGTATGTGTGGGGAAAGAGGGATGGGGATGTGTAGTGTGTGAAATTAGGTTGTGTGTGTGTGTGTGTGTGTGTCTGAGGGAGAGAGGGAGAGCGAGTGAGTGAAAATAAAGGGGGAAGGGGGAGGAAAGAGCAGCAGTGGGGCTGCTGCTGTGAGGTGGTGCGTGTGTAGGTGGGTTGGGAAGAAGATATGGGGGTGTTGTGTAAGAATATATGAGTGAATGAAGATTAGGGGTGTTATGGGTGTGAAATTAAGTGGGTGAGAGGTGAATTCCATGGATGTGAGGGAGTGGGGGGCTCCGCAGTGGGAGGAAAAGAAGGTGTGGGTGTATGATGGTGTGTTACTGTGTGTGTTTGATCTAAAATTCAATGAATAATGACTGTAATCGTCGCTAAAGATAGCTAGGTTTTATACAGTCTATTCATGGAATTTTTAAAAATAGTTCGAGGCAAATTTGGACAAAGTACAAAGGAGACTCTAGTCATTTTTATGAAATCTATAATGTGAATTTTTTTAGGTTTTTTCGAGGTTGGGAAGAGGGGTTAACTGACGCGGTTATCGTGAAACTTCGTGGTGAATTTAAGTATAGCAAATTAATGCAGTTTCCCATGAAAATTTTACGAGGACCTTAAAATGTTGAGATGCTTCAATATCTGAAATTTCGGGACATTTCAAAGCCAATAGCCTTTTTTTGGCAGATCCGACTACCGAACGCTCTGTTAATTATCGGTTCAGGATTTTGGAGCGAAAATCCCAGGGGCATTTTAATCCCAAAAAAGAAAAAACAAAATGAATGTAGATACTTAAAAATATGTTTTAAAGTTATTTTGAGATTTTTATTAGGGCGATGGCCGCCAAGGAGTGTTTGGATCGAGGGTGTTTTGGTATTTTTCTATAAAATTTTTTGAAGGACTTTTTGGTCCAGGAAGGGGATGTAAGACATCTGAAAAGTTGTTTTGAAGCGGTTTTGGGATGTTGGGGTGGTAGTGGCTATCAGGGAGTGTTTTGATAATCTACCATGTCGACACTGAATTTTGGAGAATGCATGAAAAATTAAGCATTCTGAGTGACAAGAAGTGAGGAATGGGGTTAGTACGCTTAAATGAAGGAGTATTAGTACTCATGCATTATCAAGGCTAGGTTAAAGACCTGGGCTATCGAGTTAGGATAACTGGCTATTGTAATACGTTATAAACTACTGCCAGAAAAGGAGTAGAATAAATTGTGTGTTTATGTTTGAATAGCGCCTGACGAGCAAGGTCTTATTTTGATTAGGTGACCTTGCTCATTGTAATCAGATGTTGCTTGGCTGATTGGCTAAAAGCCAATCAGGTAAAGATAACACGATTCCTTGAATGCTATGATTTGCTTTGCTTAGCATACTTGTCGTTGATAGTGTTGTTGTATCGTGAATGTTTCACGGTTGATAGGGGATGTTGATGGTTGTTGTGCCGATGTCCCTCTTAATCAAAATAGTATTGAGGATTTGTGGTTAATTTTCTCGCTGGTCCACTATGTGGTGATGTTGGTGTGTGTTTCAGTTGTAGTGTTGAACACCAATCGGTTTTGGGACAAAAAATTCTTGCATGAGTAATTGATTGTTCGAGGACGTAAGGTGAAAGCATTTCCTTAGTCCGTCTAGTTGGTGTAATTTGTAGCTTGGTAGTAGCGTGATTGGGGACGAACACTCTTCATGAGTTCCCTACTGGTGTTTAACATCTCTTTTAATTATCTAAGACTGAGATAAACATCCCGTAATACGGGACATTATATGAAAGAAAGGCCTGGAAAATATGATCACCGAAAAAAGAATGTACGACGCGCGAGTCAAGTCTGTCATGTTTGGTCGGGTCTAATCAGTCAGGTCTGAGTCTGCATTGCACTTGGCTTTATCTTGATATTAACAATTTTAATGGCTTGTATTTTATTAATGTTTAATTTGGCTGTTTCTGATTTAATGGTCATGTGCATGTCAGTTTGTCAGTATCTCAGTCATGTTCAAAAAATATATATATAGAAATAATGTTGTTCTACTGGGTCTTAAAGCTGCTCAGTTTGACGAAAAAAATATCGCTTGGCCATTAGGTTGATGTTGCGCAATTTTATTGAACTCTTGATTATTGATATCGTTGAGTTGATTATTATTTCTCTAAGCTGTCGCATTGTCTGTGCACGTTAATCCTCGTGTTATCTTTACTGGGCAATTTGCGCTCATTCC
This sequence comes from Escallonia herrerae, assembly GCA_033070095.1. Classification (NCBI taxonomy): domain Eukaryota; kingdom Viridiplantae; phylum Streptophyta; class Magnoliopsida; order Escalloniales; family Escalloniaceae; genus Escallonia; species Escallonia herrerae. Next base: position 36,378 of record JAVXUP010004065.1, on the reverse strand, counting down.
TTATCTGTGTTGTTTCAGGTGGTAAGGTCAAACTGGGTGAGACGTCTAGAAAAGGGAAAGAGAAATTGGCTTGATTTATAAAAGGAGACATAAGACGGCGTTGACCGTATTTTCGGATCTAGATATTCTATTTTAGAACTTCCGTTGTGTTTATGATGAATATTGTAGTGAAATTTTTTGTAAGGATGCCCTTTTGATGCTTTATGTATATAAAGTTATGTATCGGGAGTTGCTCTGTAATCCAGCAGGGTTATGTTGCATTTATGATCGACAACTCAGCTCCGGTGACGTCACTTGGGCTAAGGGATGTCACAGGTTTCAACCATTGTCCTCGACTGGGTGGAGTAAGGACAAACGTACAGGTCTGTGAGACACAGATAAAAGCACAAATCCCATAGTTATATCACATTATACGTGTTATACAACACAAAGAAAATACAAAAAGGGCCAAAAGGAATAGAAAAATTTTCAAGTCTCGTCCTCTTATTTATTCCCCAACGGAGTCCCCACTGTAGCAAACTGGCTCGAAAAAATTTCTGGAAGAATTTTAAGGAGTCACCATCTTATGTAATTAAAAACTGAAAAATAAGAAAAACTTGAAAATGACTCTGAAAATGTCTAAAAGACTACCAATATACCAAAAATAGAGAAATGGGTTTGAGAACCAAGTTATATAATGGGAAAGTGTTAAGCACTCGCCATAAGTATTTTTACATGTTTATCCTTTTTATATCCAGCAACTTATTTTCTCTCTTCTGACTTACCTTTTTACACTTTTTAATGTATTTCTCTCTCCACATTTAACACTCCATTAACTCATTTTCTCTCTCCTGTCCCACTTTCTTCCCCATCTCTCTAAAGGGTAAAATGGAAAACATACAATATATAATCAATATCCTTAATTTCATACAAAAAAAAAAAGAACCGAATTATGTGAGACAGAGGGAGTAATAAATAAACATATTACAAATATGGGGTCTCTACACTTAGGCTTTGATACCAAATCTGTCAGGCCACCGATCCGGTGGTGGACCTTCACATGCTATTCCCAAAAAAAAAAAATCCTACTTAAATTATAAGAATGTAACATTTGAAAGGTAATTAGGGCTCTAAACATAAATGCACTCTCTAACCACCAATACTGGTAACTACAGCAGCAGAAGTCCAAATTTAGATAAATATTATCCAAACTGGTTCTCAAATTCTCCAAAGCCAAAAATGAAAGTCTTAAAGCAAAGTAAGACCTCTGAACAGCTCTTCCATAGCTATCAACCTTTTTCTAAGCCATATCAACTTAATTAACTGAAACGGAAAGAGAGGGGGCAATGTGCACGAAGCTCCATAAAAATTACCACAGACACACTCCCACAAAGTACAACTTAGGAATCTAAGAACATATAGCTTAGTCAAAAGCGAAACATGTAGAATCGAAATTGAAGGTGCAAAAACAATAAATAATCTTAGCATCACAAATATTCTCATTTGGGGATATTGACCCAGCAAAGATCAAATCAGCAGCAAAGATTCATATTCGAACATTTATGAGAAATCAAACACGAGACAACCATGTCATATGTGAGTGTAAATAACATTAACCTAAGCACTCAAATGTTCTAAATTGAAAGTTTGCATACTCATTGCAATTCAATTGTCAAAATGCCATGACATCACGTTAATCTAAACATGTGAAAGTTCTAAATATTTCTTCAATTGAAATGGGATTCAATGGATATCAAAGTATCTCAAAGGCTAATAATATACACAACAAAGTATCAAAACTTTACAAATGATTTAGAGGGAATAAGATAAATATTTCAATTTACTTCAAAGTATATTGATTATTGGGTTCAGAATGAAGAAGAGAAAAATGAAAATTCGGTGCAAGTTGAACCACGAAAAACGAAAATTTTATGTTGTTGTTGTGTACAAGATAAGTTGTAAGGATTTAGGAGACAAAAATGACGAAGAATGAGAGTTAGGGACAACTGTTATAAGTTACACGTATAACACCTGTGCTAAACTTAACATTAACTTTTGAAGGTGTTATGAAGTTTTCCTTGCAAATACGCTGATAAAAATTGAAAATTTTGACGAAAAGCAAATTTATCATTGCTCTAAGATCGGAGAAACGAGATCAAAGACATAATGTTAATGAAGTGGATATGTATTGAAAAACCTGACCTTAAATTACACAGCAATCTTCACAAAGTTGTTCAAGCCTGCAACAAATTCAGAACCTAAAGAATCAAATTAGCTCACCTAGATATAAGCTATATAAACAAAGTTCTAAACTGTATCAAATCCTTCTCGTAATCAAACTGAGTTTAGGATTACTTACCAATAATGAGTAAAAAATTGTAATCCTCAAAGCCCTAGGTTTTTCTTTGTTCCATCTTTCCCTAAAACCAAACTCTCTTTATCAATAAAGCACAAATTGACTAGTTTTTATTTTTGTAAACTTCGTAAATAACCCAAACGACTCCTAAGGATATATCACTTATTCAAAAGTATCCCAAAAATTACTAAAATTATACAAAACAATAAAAAAACATAAATAACTAGAAATAGATAATTTGGGGTCTTACATGTTGCCCAAGACTTGCCCAGCCCAAGTTACACACTTATGTGGACCTACGTGAGGCCTGGTCATAAGTCCAATTAAACCAATTTAGAAAAGACATATGTCCACTATTATCTATTTAAGTCTCTTAAAGAAAGCATATCTTAACAAATCTATACTCGGTTATAAGCATAACCTGCTAGATCCATGTTCATTTGGATTGATAATGTAAGGCATGCTCAATCCCATAGTTTTTTTAATAACAGAATCGAGATATATAACGATTGCGGTCGCATGTAAGGGTATCGGGACTATTAGAGTTGCATAACAGGTGTTAGTTATGTGACTGATGAAATTGTTTCAAACGTTAGCAAATGTTTAAACTCAAGGATATGTGAAATATGACCTTAAAATGTCTCAATTTAAATCTTCAATGTTTTAATTTTTGTTTGTTAGGCCAAAACCTCTTTTAATTCCATAGTTGTAAGTCTAAGTGAGATTTAAGTTAAGAGACGAAGAAAATAGTTAAAATATTTGGCCAAAGGAGACACGTTGAATACAATTTGCACAAAATTATTAACTAAATTTTTAAAAAGTGTGACACTCACTATTTATAACTTAAAAATTTCCACTACATGTTAATACCATTAACATCATACTTGCCGCATTTGACAAGTATTTGACCACCTAAATGAATGTCGTGCAGGTTAGATGATCTCCTTGTCATCATTAGCTCTACGGAAATCCTATTCACGAGATCTCTCTCCAAATAAGTAGCTAACAACATTTATCACATAATAATAACTATTAAATAGTAGTGAACGTTGCTACTTGTTGTGCTCTTGAGCACTGACAAAAGCAGATAACCATGTGGATAGTGGCTAAAACTGTGGTGATGAGCAATGAGTGAGCGTTGGGTAATAGTACGATAGTGGCGGCAGATATGGTTGAGGATAAGAAACATAGATGGCTTGTGGCACTTGTCGGTAATCCCCCAACTCCAAGCATGCCAAAATGATGTTCCTTACTAGGAGTATGTGGACGTGGACGTGTTACTTGTCTATGTCTCCTTAACACTCCCCAATTTTCCACCTGCGGTAATTCTTAACGATCATCTATTACTTGATTATCAAGAGATCCATGCCATCCAACCTCGTAACCATAAGGTGTTAAACTAAAAGTTGGTTTAACAAACTTTTCATTTTCTTCTAGGGCGTGATCACCGCTGGCACCACCTGATGGACTTAAGGTAGCACTAGTATTACCACTAGAATCGGTATCATAATTTGTTTTTGCACTTGCATAGTCATCATCATTAAGATTTCATCATTCAAAATTGTCTTGACCATCCAATGAACGTCGTTCTTTCTTCTCCATCCATTCAACTTAATATAATTCAAATATAACTCTCAGTGATTGGGGAATATCCGGCAATCCCAGGTAAACTGGAAGATCGATAATTATCTTACCAAAGATCGTGACGTGATTCTCGAGGATCCTAAAGCGATCCTAACACATTTGGCCCATGACCCATTCCTACTAAGAGTCTTCTCCTACAGATATAAATGGGTCTACCCCTCCAGGTATGGGACAGCTACACAGGAGTTATTATTCTGTAATTGCGCTCTGACTTTAGTATTGGAGAGTTCTTCGCCAGGAACCCACCCGGCAGTTACTCGGTTTCTGTCTTGCAGGTCATCGGCTCAGGTTCGGGCTCCGAAATATATGCTGAGCATATTTTTAACAGTAACAGATTGACGCCATCCGTGAAACCCGCCGGTCTAACCGGTTGACCTCAAGAAAACTCAAGCACTAGTTTCGCAAGCGGCAGCGGCAAAGCATTGGAATCACCAACACAAGTGCCGCGGCCGTGGGTTTCCGAGTCAATTATCATCAAATGAAATTTTGAAGTTCAGAATTTTCAGATTATGTATCACAGGTTTTTACTACATGGCCAGAACTGCGATCGGTCGCACCACCACCAGCGTTTGGCCGCGATCAGGCACCATTGTCACGACAAAAATTACAAGGCTGTGCCCATGGAGTCATGGCCACCATGATTAGCCGCGCTGCCACAGCGGGGCTGCCGAATCAACAAAGAAAAAGAGTACAAGAAATGACAACACCGTCACCGCCCAAACGGCACTAGCGCCAATCGGCGTAGCCGCTGATGTCGTGCTGTCCCCAGAAACCATCACCAAAGATCAACAATCAGTGACAAAGCGCAGCCAAGGGGCCGCCGTCATAGCGAAAAGCCCTGTCACAGCCGACCAATGGCGACGATGCCACTCCGTCGTCTCACTCCCCAACATCGCACCTCGACGCCATGATAACCACGTCAACGACGTCAAGTCAACAGCAGTATTCGCAATCCCATGACCGTATGACCGCTGGCGGGGAACTGCCTCTGCGGCCAGAAACAGATCTGCGCTGTCGCCGACACTCCGTGGCTACAATCACAACCTCCCAACAACAAAAAAAGAGGGGGAAGAAGCAGCAGATCGCCGCCGTGGTGTCAAAATCTTCCAGCACTGAACCGGCGCCGCACCATCGCGGCCTCTCCCGACACCGCACCGTCCACCACAATCAGCAGCTGCCCGCTGCTAGGTGATTGCCACACTAGCCAATTTTGCCACCACACAAGGGCGTCTCATACGCGCTGCTCGGTCGCCGCCATCCAAAGAATCTACAAATTGAGTGCAACGCTCCCCTTCACCAACGTCCTCATTACCACAGGTGTTCGGTGCCCCTCTCGCCGAGCTACGCGCCGTCGCGCCCCAGACGCCTCCATCATCGGTACACGGAGACAATGACGCCCCCCCCCCCCCCCCCCGCCGTCTAGTTCGGATTAGCACCGTTCAGCTCCCGATCTGCGACACCGCGCCCTCGGGGAAAGCACCGACATCGTCCACCGCGATGTCGCCGCTGGTAGACATCTTATCTGACGTCGTGCAGTCCACCGCGACCAAAAACGACGGCACCACTCCGTAAAGATCATCGGCTGAAACCACGGCTAGAAGCGCCGCAAGTGCGCCACCACTGCACCGCTAACGGCCGTCGCCTCATTGGTCAACTCCCCCAAATCGTGCCGGTGTCAGCACAATGGCTGGTCTTCCCACCAAGAAAAGTATCAGTCAATAGACTTGTAGATAGAGAGGCCTTTCAGTCGTGAAAGAAAGGGGCAGACAAATGTCAAATTCTCTCTTTTACATTACCCCCACAAAAAGGCATATTTATATTTTGACCTGCAGGGTCTTCTTTATTCAACTTATGCTACACTGTTTAAAACTATTAAGGTTTTAACCTATGCAAAAGGCATATTTATATTTAAGACCCAAAAGTTTCATTATTTTGGGTTATGCCACATTTTGTTGAAAGTATTAAGCTTTTAACATACGAAAAATGTATATTTAGACTTAAGACCTACAATGTCTTATTTATTAGACATAGACATAGACATAGACATAGACCACATTTGTTAAAGGCATTATACTTTGTGAATATAAAATGTGCCTATTTATACTTTAGATCCCTAGGCTGTGTTTGGCGACAAGGATAAGGACATGATAAGGGCGGATAAGGCCGGACAAGCTATACTGTCGGATAAGACCGGATAAGCAAGAAATCTTATCTAGCGTTTGGACCAAGTCCGGATTATAAGTCAGATATGCAATTTACAAAGTAATATATATATATATATATATATATATATATATATATATATATATATATATATATATATATATATATATACACACACACACCCACACAATGTGTATGTATATATGGCGTTGAAGGGAAAGAGGAAGAAAAGTGGGGTGGGTCCCATTCATTTTAGTCCAAACTGATCTGGACTAATTCTATACCCCCCAGGTATTATTTTATCCCACTCCAGTGGGATAAAACAAGTCCAAAGGATACCTTATCTAGGGACTAAGTGCGTGTCCAAACGCCGGATATTATTATTTTTATCCTATCCGGGGTCTTATCCCGGGCGCCAAACACAGCCTTAGGGTCTTATTTTGTTTGACATATGCCACAAATTCAAGCTTTGAGCTTTTTATAATGCATATTTGAATAGAAGACCTACACGGTCTCATGAATTCGCGTATGCTACGCGTTCTTTAAAGCATGTGCACATGTTGTACTTTCTGGCACGTCGTTAAAAATTAAGCGACTATGATTTTTAGCACTTAGAAGCCTTCTGAAGGCTACTTCCAGTGCGCTTCTATTAGCTAGACTTACGTTTTATTGTGGTCTGGCATTATCTAATTGCGCCAATTAGCTCAAGCATGTCACAAGTTGGGGCATCCGATTGCTATGACTTATTAAAATCACATGCAACACGCAGTGCAACACACCCATGTCGGCTAATCAACAAAATCCTAATGGTGTCTGAGCACTGCTCTTAATTCTATGTTAAAAACGTAGTTGTATTTTTATATGTTTTATTACTTCAAAGGCTACTTTTTCAGTCACGTACTTTTATTTATCGCAAGGGTTTAAACTATGCCTGCGAGCATCAACAGTGACCCCTAAACCACTTCATAAGCAAGGAACAAATTCACAGCACCCTGCGACTTAGAGTCGCGTTTAGGGTTTTTGCTTCAGTATCCTCCCGTCTCAGCATTCTATATCGTCTCATGGTCACACAGTGGCCTCTATCTATGGCATATTCAGATCGCTGCTTGTTGAGATTCTAGTTCAACATTGATGGAAACACATATGCTGCCACCATCTCTAGTGAATTAAAACTCATCGCCAGTTATACCTAGTACAATTGTAAGCTCAAGCTCATGCAACCAGCAACCTGAATCTAGCTGCTTCTCAATATATCAATAAATTGTGACGGACTCCGCGTCCTCTAGCTCTATATGCTCGTCCAGTCAAGCAAGTGGATTATGGTCTTCTACATTGCTCATACAGGTCTTTTTGCAACCGGGCCCTACATTTATTCTAAAAAGCAGTCTATACATATCCACGCATTCTCAAAGGCCGGGGGGCTTTATATTTTATGAGATCATTCTTATACAGGCTTAATGCCTTATGTCTTATTAGATAGGGAGGTTTGCCATAACGACCATATTACGGGCTCCATGACCCACGCCTTCTTATTTGGCACCGTGGCAATAAGGACGAGAAACGCCGACAGCGCATATGATGAAAACTCTTAAGTTCCGTCAAACCCTCGAGGGTAATTGCATGAGCTCCGTGCTCCCTCCACCACCGAGGGCGCGTACGACAAGAACTCTTAAGTTCCATCAAGCCCTCAAGGGTATTTGCATGAGCTCGCGCTCCATCCGCCACCGGGGGTGTGCATGACGAGAACTCTTAAGTTTCGTCAAACCCTCGAGGGTATTTGCATGAGCTTCGCACTCCATCCGCCCCCGAGGGTGTGTACGACGAGAACTCTTAAGTTCTGTTAAACCCTCGAAGGTATTTGCATGAGCTCGCGCTCCATCCGCCCCCGGGGGCATGCATGACGAGAACTCTTAAGTTCCATCAAACCCTCGAGGGTATTTGCATGAGCTTCGCACTCCATCCACCCCAAGGGTGTGTACGACGAGAACTCTTAAGTTCTGTTAAACCCTCGAAGGTATTTGTATGAGCTCGCGCTCCATCCGCCCCCGGGGGCGTGCATGACGAGAACTCTTAAGTTCCGTCAAACCCTCGAGGGTATTTGCATGAGCTTCACGCTCCATCCGCCCCCGAGGGTGTGTACGACGAGAACTCTTAAGTTCTGTTAAACCCTTGAGGGTATTTTTGTGAGCTTTATGCTCTGTCTGCCCTCGAGGGCATGTACGACCAGAACTTTTAAGTTTTGTCAAACCCTCGAGGGTATTTTTGCATGAGCTTCGCACTCCATCTGCCCCCGAAGGCGTGTACGACGAGAACTCTTTAGTTCTGTCAAATCCTCGAGGGTATTTACATGAGCTCTGAGCTCCATCTATCCCCGAGGGTGTGTATGACGAGAACTCTTAAGTTTTGTCAAACCCTTGAGGGTATTTGCATGATCTTCGCACTCCATCTGCCCCCGAGGGCATGTACGACGAGAACTCTTAAGTTCTGCCAAACCCTTGAGGGTATTTGCATGAGCTCAGAGCTCCATCCGCCCCCGAGGGCGTGTACGATGAGAACTCTTAAGTTCTGTCAAACCCTCGAGGGTATTTGTATGAGCTCCGCGCTCTATCTGCCCCCGAGGGTGTGTATGATGAGAACTCTTAAGTTCTGTCAAACCCTCGAGGGTATTTGCATGAGCTATATGCTCCATCCGCCCCGAGGGCGTGTACGTTAAGAACTATTAAGTTCCATCAAACCTTCAAGGGTATTTGCATGAGCTCTGCGCTCCATCGCCCCTGAAGGCGTGTATGACAAGAACTCTTAAGTTCTGTCAAACCCTCGAGGGTATTTGCATGAGCTTCGTGCTCCATGCGGCCCCGAGGGCATGTACGACGAGAACTCTAAGTTTCGTTAAACCCTCGAAGGTATTTACATGAGCTTTGTGCTCCATCAGCCCTCTAGGGTGGTCCCTCGAGGGACAAACACCCCCAAGGATGACATGATAGAGCTCGAGTTCTATCTAAACGGTTTAGCTACAGTTCTAACCCGTGAAATGACAAAGGACTATGGGACTTCATCCCCCCCAACATTCTTTATCAAGTCAAAAACCAGCCAAGCGTGAGTGAGAGGCTTCTTTGCTAACTTTTAGCTGATCATAAGAGTTCGCGTCAAAGTAAAACACAAGCACGATGTGGTTAGCTCATGCTAAAGAACACACACTTGCACAAAGTGAACACCCTTCAAAGGAGAGGTGACCCCTCAAGGAGACATTTAAACATCCTTCAAAGGAGTGGTGACCCCCTCGAAGGGACATTCAAACACTTAGCACATGCAATAACTTGCATGCACAGCTTTGTGTCCTCTCCCAAGAGAGGCTACCATCGGGCACACTTTCTAAATGATCTCGAGATCCCATGATTCATCTTTCTAAAGATGATTCTGAATAGCCTACTCAGGCGACATTCTAAGACTTAGCTCTCGAGAGCTAAGGTTCTAGCGCCCTACTTGGGCAAAATTCCAATGCTTAAGCTCCTGTTTAGGTCAGACCTCATGGATGAGAGAAATATTGTTACCCCTACAAGTGGATGGAGAATCCCTTACAAATCTGATGCGTGTCTCGAGACACCAGGTATAAACTTTCGCAGCCAAACATTTTAGATAAGGAAGTGGGGGGCTTATGATATAACTCAAATATAACTCCCAATAATTTGGCAATACTCGACAATCCCAGTCAAACTGGGAGATCGATAATTATCTTATCAAAGATCGTGACGTGATCCTTGCGGATCCTAATGCGATCCTAACACATCTGGCCCACGGCCTAGTCCTACTAGGAGTCTTCTCCTACAGCTATATAAAGGGGTCTACCCCTCTAGGTATGGGACAACTACACAATTCATGATTTTTTCTGAGTTACTATGTTGTTGCTGAGCTCTGACTTAAGCATCAAAGAGTTCTCCGCCGGGAACCCCACCCGACGGTTACTCATTTTCTGTCTAGCAGGTCATCGGTTCAGACTTGGGCTCTGGAATATAAGCAGAGCATATTTTTAGCAGCAACACAACTAATGGATCATATTCATCGAATATTGTAATCCAAGTTTATGGGGGTTAAAAGCATCTTCTACTTCTCTTTTGCTTTTCCTTATAGCGAATCGGCTCTTTAGCCTCAGATTGTAATAAACATTGACAAGTTTAATTAACTTTTGAGACTTCAATCTGTTTTCTATCTTTTTGTGTATGTGGCTGAAAGTACTACAATTCCGCTCACAATTGAAAGATGATGTGGTTTGGCTCAATACTCGTATATTTAATTCGCTGAAGTTCAGGCGTTGAACTGCCATAATGTATCCATCATTCAGTTGCATAGTAATTGCAACCATACAAAATTAAGAATTGAAATTCCAATAATGACTTTCTTCTTGCAGACTATAAACGTAATAATGTATCCACTTGTAAGGATTTGTCTGTTTCACTACCTTTTGAGCTAGTATTGTTCCAAAAAAGTATTGTTAGCTACGAAATGACAAAATCTGCACAATGTGTAGAATTTTAAACACATCTTGAATCAAGTTTAGAGTGATATATGATTTTCTTAAATACGTAGATAATCATATCACTTGGTTGATAGCCTTGATTTGGTTGTCAAAATGAGGCTTTTAAGTCGTTCTAGCAAATTTCTATCATACGTGGAAAAAGATAAATTATCGGATACTCATATTTGATATAAAATAACTAGAAAAATGATAGCTACGTATTGGTTTATTGACTTACCAGCCATTTTTAACTCTTGGTACAATTTAAATTGCAACCTCTTATCAGTCATTTTGATATACTCTACTGAAAATCTACAATTATTCACAATGGCGAGCTTGGCCCTCTCCATTGCTTCATAAAGAAAACCCATGTAAATTTCTCATCTCCATCTAATAACCAGTTCCCTCGAAGCTATTGATTGAACTTCCGCTGTTGTATCGAATTAAAGGCAAGTTTTCAAATCTTAGAACCTTCACAAGTGGCTCTTTCACCTTCATCATATCAGCAGTTTTAAACCACAAGAACAACTAGTAAGGTGATACTAATTAATGAATCCTTACCACAAAAAAAAAATTCCTTACCTTAACAAGCTCTTGGTACAAAATCCTTAAAGTGTCGCCTTAGTATCTCAAGAGTCTCCCAAGCCCTCTTTCTCTCTCTGAACCTTTGAGAAGAGAAGCAAGGGAATTAAAAGAAAAAAGTTGGAGGGAAAATAAGCTATTTATAGGAAGAATCCTAAGTTGACAATTTACACTAATATTCCCCAAACTTTAGATACTTATTCAAAATGTACCCAAAAATTTTTAATATTTACGAAAAGGAAATCTAACATTTTCATTTGAAGGAAAACTATTCCTTCGACTAAAAAGGGAAGTTCCATTCGACTAAATCTTTCAGTCGCTAAATTGCCTTCTTCACATATGCTCTCTTCAATCGACTGAATCCATTTCATTCGACTGAAAGGGGTTTCATTCGCCTGAATCCTCCAGTCGCAAAATTGTCTTACTCAAACTTGATTTTCATTCGACCGAAAATGTCCTTCATTCGACTGAAAACTTTTCATTCGAAGCAAACACTTTTTCATTTGAATGAATATTTCAGTGGCTCAAATGTTTTTCTGCCTAACTAAGATTGATTCGAATGAATCGGGATTCATTCATTCGACTGAATCCTTCAAAGCTGGTTTAACGACCATTTTCTTCTAATAATTTATCCCTTTAATCTATTTTTCAACAAATATGATCCTTATTAGCATAAAAAATGGCTCTTACATTTTTCCTAGTAAAAAACGAATTGATTGGCATGGCTTGATAGAAATACCCCAAAAAAAGTGACCAGGTGCCGGTCACGTGGTCATTTTGGATGGGAAAGGCTAACAAAAGGACTAGCATAGTACGATGATCAATTTTAAGGATTTAACAGCATAGAGTCTCATTAAGAAAAAGGGCAAAGTACAAGCAAGGAATTGATATTAATTCTAGTTATAGATAACGAGACAATTTGCTAAGTCTTTTAGTACCCCAGGAATCTTTTGTATCAAGTTAAAAACTGATGGTTAAATATATACTTAATCATCATCGGCAATCCATTATTGCCGAGACAAGCTGAGTACATAATAGGAATAGCCAAAATAGGAGTTGGTGTAATAAGTTCAAATCCAGCATGTAGTCGGCGGCGTGAATAACTTATTGCCCTAATGCCGAAATGACATAACTTTTACCGAAAGCAATATCACTTTCTAAATTATTCTCCCATATAGTATATCAAAGCCTTTTTCCTTGATGCTCGAGATGAGGGAATCCCTTACCGTCCAGTCCAACCAAAAAAATAAAATAAAAATAGTAACAACTTCTTCCAATTATAAGAATCATTGACTAAGGTAGTCTACTAACTCCCTGATGAGACTTCGCTTTTTGAGTCCCTCACCCGCTTAATGGGCGACTAATGGTGCGATTGTGGTGGCCCTTCTAGTTGAGGGTTTTACTTTTTGTTTTATGTTCTCTTCTTTTGTTAATTATGGGTGCTTCAAGTGTTAAATCTTCCAATATGGAAGAAGACTTGGTTGTTGAACGCTGTGGCCATCTTGTGACTATGGAACCAGAATTGTAATTATGGGTGCTTCAAGTGTTAAATCTTCCAATATGGAAGAAGACTTGGTTGTTGAACGCTGTGGCCATCTTGTGACTATGGAACCAGAATTGTCGCGGAGGCACCGTTAACGTTGGACAAAAACCTTAATTGGGAAATTCATGGACCCTAAAGTTTTCACTACTTCTTAGTTTCAAAGGGTGGTTGATCATTTTTGGCAAATTTGGGGTTTGGTGGAGGTCGAATCGATCAGGGAATGTTTTACTTTCCACTTTACTGATGAATTGGATATAGAATGTCTGTTGATGGAGGGTCCTTGGAATATCCAAGGTGCCCTATTGTTTTTGGCAAGGTGGATCCCCTATCACAGTTTCCCTCGTCAGAAATTTTCTACCGAGGATCTTTGGGTATGATTGCATGTTATTCCTCTTGAGATGTTCTATTACGAAGCAATTAAAAAAATTGGGAGTTTTTTTTGGGGAAGTTCTAGCAGAGGATTGGTTATACACTAGGCAACATCGCAAAGATTTTTTTCCGAGTGCTTGTGTGGGTTGACGTGTCTGAACTGTTAATGGCCAGAGTCTTTGTTCCCGTGGTTGGGGAACATGGTTGCTGGGTTTGGGCTACTTATGAGAAAGTATTTTGGACCTGTTATCGCTATGAGATTATCACCCATGTTAACCATGATTGTCCTAGCTCTCTTCCTCAAGCACACCAATAGATTGAAAAAGGTGCTTTGCCGCTATGCCCAGTGGTCATTGTCATGGTTATTTCATCAACCACACCATCCTTTCCTTTACCGAGGGCCTTCACCAACTCGAATTAGAATTGCACAGGCCATATATCTATTGACCAAGATTTGGATTCTCCTGCTCATGATGATGTGATTTTCTCTCTAGTGTTAGGTGTTCACAGAAATTTAGGATCTTCGTCCTTGCGACGACATCGTTCATATTTTTCCTTTTCTCATCTCCGTAATGATAATTATGTGTCTCCTCACTCATTGGATGCCAAGGATTTCTTCTCTGTGCTTGGTGATCGCCGAAATTAATGATGTCATCAACGAGACTGCTCTTTTCGGGTAAGTCATGACATGGCCGCTGATATTCCCCACACCTCCTATGGTTTGAACAACTGTCAGCCTCGTTCTCCCTCTATGAAGCCGGTGGCTGACGCGTAGCGTCGATTTTCTGATGTGGCCATGCAAATGTTTGTAGCTATTTTTCTTGGTAAGCATGGCAGGAGTTTGGATTGGACTGTAAAAGAACAAGGTGTAAAGTGGGCTGAGTTCTTTTTTAGCCTAATTGCTGCTCAACATTATTATATTAATCTCTAAGGCCCGTTCCTGGATAACCCCTCTTATTCGGTCCCCTTTACCACGCTTATGGATAGCCCATCTTCTGGAATTGAGGGGTCTATGGACCACGATACCTTAATTGGCATCAGCATGTACTTTTGGGCCACCTGGTTACAGGCCTGAATTAATATGGCTCTAATGAACATATGTCCCGACCTTTTTTCTTTTCAGGCTTAAATGATGCGGAAGTAGGGCCTTCGCATAACCCACTTCTGTCGGTGTTGGGACCTCGTTTGTTATCTAGCATTACTTCCATTGAATCTTTGTCATCAGTTTTATATATTCAGGTGGATTCTTTTTCAGGACTGTCTTCCTCAAATTCAGAGCCACTGGTCTGTGAAAATGGTCACAGCTCATCGTCTCATCTAGCGATTGACACTTGTGATGAGATGGACATTGATCCCAATTCCTCTGTTTGTGTGGATAGGGAGTTAAAGTGTGATCTTCTGGGGATGCTACACCATAAGAAAATTTTTGTCTAGTTACAGATTGACTCCTCCTCCTTAAGCTTTTTGAGTTCTTATAAGCGCTTGGCAGACACCTTACTTGCAAAAGCAGAGACTTAACATAAGAAAGCTCGATCATAATTTTCCCCTCTTTCTATACCTTATCCACTCATCCATGTTCTATTTTTTTGGACGAAGGGGGCACTAGTCTCAATGGTAGTTCTGGAGCTTCCATTCCTGATCTCTTTGCGTGCCTGGAGATTGATTCTGGAGTTGGCTTAGCATCTGTGGGTTCCTCTTCATCATCGCACTCGACCTCAAGTTCACACAAGCGAGCAAAGGATGCTGTGGTGATTGACTTAGATGTTGTTTTGGGAGAGAAAAAAATCTCAATCGCTTTTAACTTCTCTTACAACTTCATCTCCAGGAATCTCAGTACCCCACAGTCACTTATCCTTATTTCATTTTGCTCAGATGATCAACTTGGGTGTACTTCTTTGCTTGAATGAGTTTGAGTTCTCTTTGTTTTGGTTTGGCTTTGGGGTTAGTATAGGTCTTCTTGATTCTTTTGATCTAGGGTTTCCTTCCTTAGTTTTGGGGTTGCTTGCACTTTGGTCAGTATTTATCTCCAGGATTAGATTGGGTTTTGTGGTTGAGCCTGATCAACCATGGGTGAAGAAATGATTATACTTTGTTGAAACTATGGCGGTATTGATCAAACTGCTACAGTTCGAACATCGGTGGGTTTGACTAAAGAACATAATCTTGATATCCATTTTTTATGGAAACTAAATCTCAATTTTCACGAGTTGCTCTTTCTTTTCATAAATACGATCTTACCTCTTTTGTGGGTGTTGATTCGATTGGCTTCAGTAGTGGGTTATGGTTAGCTTGGCGTGCCTCCATACCCTTGACCGTTTGTCACATTAATAAGAATTGTATTCTCACTATCCTTCCTGAGACTACTAGGACTTTCGAACTTTATGGCTTTGTCTATGGACACCTGCAGGTGTCTGCCAGGCTAAGTACTTGGAATTATATTGCTTCTCTGTTACAGCCTTTTACTTGTCCTCTTTATTTATGTAGAGATTTTAATCAAGTATTCCCTTAATCCAGATTGCCAGGTCTCCTACTGTTATTGGCTCGCCTCTTTTCCAATTAGTAAGAAAGTTGTCTGAACTTTTAGTGGTTTTACGAGTTTGGTAGCGTAAGTGTCTGCGAAAACCTAAGGATCGGATCAAAGAAGTTCGTCAAGGTTTCATGGATTCTCAGTTTCTTTTTACTTCTGCTGAGGAGTGTCAGATTTTGGATTTCCATTATAGTTGTAAATTAGATTTTCTCTTAAATTACGATGAAGTGCTCTGGGCTCAGCATGCTAAAGTTTCTTGATTGAACTCTAGGGACTGTAATAAGAAACTTTTTCATACTTCCACCACCATTCATCAACGGAGGAACCATATTTCATCCCTCAAGGATTCTTATGGTAATCTTGTCTCCAATGAGGATGATATATGTTCTTTGATTATCACTCACTTCAAGAATTTGCTTTCTCCGCCTTCTTCATCCTTGTTGATTCACTCCCGGCTTCTATCCTTTTTCAGCAGTGTTCCTCTTAAAATCCTCTTTAGAGATAACACTCTTCATCTTCTGTAAGATTTCCCACCTGATGAGATTGAATGTGCTATTTTTCAGTTAGGCGACTTGAAAGTCTCGGGACCTGATGGATTTCCGGATATTGTTTTTAAATGTTCTGGGGAATCATGGGACCCTTAATAACTCGTGTTGTCATTTGCTTTCTCAATTCAGCCAGTTGCTTCAATCAGTTAATCATACTTACATCACTTTGATCCTAAAAATTACTGTGCCTGAATCAACTGGAAATTTTCGTCCTATCAGCCTGTGTAATGTAGTCTACAAAATTATCTCCAAGGTTCTAATGAATAGAATGAAACCGGTAATGACTGAGTTAATTTCTACATTCCAGAATGATTTTGTTTTCCGGATGGTGTATTTCGGATAATATATTACTAGTTCAAGAACTTACTGATTGTGTTAACCAACAGAAAAAAGGTAGAGTAGTTTTGGTTGCTCGTAAATTGGATCTTAGTAAGGCATTTGATCGTTTAAGTTGGACTTTCATTCAACATGCCCCAGTTGTCAGTTGCTTTTGGGTTTCCTTGTTCTTGGGTTCGTTTGATCAATCACTGTGCTACTATTGTCTCATACCCGATTTTGGTAAATGGGGCACCTACTCCTCCGTTTGATCTCAGTTATGGCATTAGGTATCATCTTTCCTTTCTATACTTTGTGCAAAAATTCTCTCAGCCAGTTTAACCCTTGCTGAGCAACAAGGGAAGTTCCTTGGTCTTAAAGTTAGAAAGCTTTCTACTCCTGTATCTCATCTTACGTATGCCGATCATATTTACTGTTTTCTTCATCTTAGGAAAGATGCTCATTCAAACCTTGTAACGCTTAAACAAGTCCTGGAAGTTTCTTTATTTTTTTTAATTTCTGAGCATCGTATTAATTGGTCAAAATTGAGTCTGATCATCAGCCATAATGCTAGTGCGGAGACTCGTGTTTTGATAGAAAAGAGCTTTGAGTTCTTCCGTCTACGGAGTTTGGAAAATATCTAGGTATTCAACTTGACTTAAAAAATAGATTTTTCTGGGCATAGTTCAGAGGGTTCAAGATTGATGTGCTCATTGGCTAGGGTTATTTCTTAACAAAGATGTCCGCTCTACACTAATTCAATATGTTATTTCCTCTCTTTTAGTGAAATATATGTCAAATTTTAAATTTCCAAGTTCAATTTGTTATCAATTAGATCAAATCTTAGCTCCTTTTTTGTTGTCTGGGTAAACGTCTTGTACTTTTGTTCACTGGAATTCTAGGCCTACCTTATGTCTTCCTAAAAAGTTAGGTGGTTTAGGTTTTCGTGACTTTACCCTGTTTAATCAAGCTTTACTTACTAAGCAGGCTTGGAAAATTTGGTCTAACCCCAAACTTTAGTTGCCCAAGTTCTTAAAGGCAGATTGTAGTTTACGTCATTTTCTTGAAGCACATCAACCTTGAATCCGTTCATGGATATGGAGAAGTTTGTTAGTAGGTCAACGAACTCTTAAACAAGGGTTAAAATGGCATATCGAGGATAGGCAGTCTATTTCTATTTGGATGGACTGATGGTTGCCTTCTGTTTCCCCTTTAACTCTGCAGCAGTTCTGCACCAGTAAAAACACAGGTTCATTTCTGATCTCCTTTATCTGAATTATGTTATTTGGAAATAAGAAGTCCTGTTCCGATATTCCGTGTTGCTATTATCTCCCAAATTTTGCAGCTTAAATGTTTACCCCAAGGGTTAGCATATTAGCGTACTCAGTCTTTTATCCAGGCTACTGGCTTTTCAGTATTTGCTACATATCAGTTTTTTGCTTGGTAAAATCTTCCCAGTTCCCCATCATATTTCTGGCATAAACCCGAGCCTTTGGTCAAAACTTTGGAAGCTACCCGTTTCTGGAAAATTTAAAATGTTTATCTGGCAGATTCTTCAACATCGATTACCTATCTCCATTGAACCTTCTAAACGCCATTTCCCTATTAGAGATAATTGTCCCCTATGCTTGTTGCAATCAGAAATGCATGACCATCTTTTTCTTGAATGTACCTTTGTGAGTCATATTTCGGAAATACTTTTAGGTAGGCATCAGTTCACTCTTACGCAAACTTCCTCTATCTTGACTTGGCTTACAAGCTGGTTTACTAAGCCAATTCATAGGATTTGTAGTGTGCTAATTCATTTACTTAGTGTTTTGGTCACTCTATGGTCTATCTGGCCGGGTAGGAATATTATGCTTTTTCAGGGAAAAGTTTGTTCAGGCTCCAATTGCCAGTCAAAGTCAGGTTCTGACTCACAACATCGATTTCAATCTCGTTTTCGCCGTGTTCAAAGTCATGATACTTATAGATAGTTGCATCAGCTGGATGGTTTTGCACATTTTTACCTTCCACTTCAATCACTCCAAATTCCTATTTGTTGTGGTTGTGCTATTTTATCCCACCCCATTTTTTGTGCTATTTCGGTGATTGGTTCTCCGGTTCATGGTTGGGATGGTTTGGGGTTAATTTTGTTTAAGCCTCAATGGGCTCCTATTGGTGCTCTATCGAACTTAATGCTTTTGGATTAACCTTGTTAGCTGTTGTCACTTGGGTTAAAACGCTTCATTGTTTTCACGTCATTATGCTACTTTTGGACCGTGACTTCCTGCTATAGATGAACACTAATGTAAGAACAGGTTTGTCATCAACAACATTTTTGTGTCCATTAGCTACTAGCTATAGGGAGTTGCATTCACCGCAATTTGCCCAAGGAAAACTTGGTGTTTTGTCTCTTTCGTCAGCTTTGGTGACTTTCGTTTGGTGATCCGAAAAAGGGGGCCTCATGAATGGTTTGACTGTATACAGCTTGTGAAGGTCTTTCCTCACATTCCTCATCATCCTGACATATCGCTCTGATGGTTTCCAGTGGTGCCACGCATGTCTGTTAGTTTGACTTGTAGTTTAGTAATCTAGTGGATGGTGTTTGCTATCCACTTCTACTTTTAAACGTCTATGGTATTTGTAAATCCTAACCTAATTTTATCCTTGTGTATATGTATATATTTGAATGCTCTCAAAAAAAAAAAAAAAAAAAGGAATCGTTGACTATTTATAGTTTGTTTTTTAGTCACCAAATCAAAGTGCTCCAATTTCCAAGTTGGCGCGCGGCTTTCGTCTTCCATCTCTTCTTATGTACACACCCCACGTTCCAACGTTTGCTGCTTGTGGACAAAATTTTCTGGGGTGGGTTACCTTCTACTTCAACTTCCGCTACTTTGGAGCATTTTCAAGTTCTTTTGCCTTCAATTTATCTGGAAGACCCAGATGATATGCTAGAAAACAAATTACAAGAAGCCTTATCATAACTTCTTCTTCCCGGTTTCCTCGGGTCATTTACTGTCGGCTGTCTGGTAATTTTGATGAATTCTGTAGTTTTCTACACTTTCACTAGTCTGTGTTGTGATTTTTATTTTCTTTTTTCTCTTTTCCCCATGGTAGTAAGAATTATTGAAATGGGTGATTGCAGCTTACATGTGTAGATGTCGAACTCCTGAATTCCTGGCTTCAAATTAAGATGAAATTGATACTTCTTTTTCGGGAGACTTTTCTTTTTTATTTTTTATAACACACTTTTGGGTAAAATGTCAGTTGATTAGATCAAGAGGATAAAATATTACACAAGGCCCTTGGTATGGTTTTTCCCAGCTTATGCAGCGAAGAACTGTGATGACTATGGCTTCCGGATTGATTCATTAACCAATTTGTTATGCCCCCCATTTTCACTTTAAAATCTTTGGATTGCGTGGGTTTCATCTACAGAGCGTCGACTCCCACATGCATATATGATTGTATGCACCCCTATCTTGTCGTAAAAGGTTAATATGGTGTTACTATTGCAACTTTTTGCACAGTGACAAAAAGCGTGTTCAAAGCATAATTAGTGCGTGAGAATAGACTTGTCCCCATTGTTATTGCAAATCTTGAGCAGAACTAGTCAAAAAGGAGGGCAGAAGAACCTTTTCTTCCTCAATCTTTTGTTACATTCAACCTCCATTCTAGATTTATTTATGCATTCCATACCTCCCTCCCTGTGAGTAGGTATGCAAGCACGAAAGCATTACATTGTAGCAGCTCACCACAGTGTCTTTGAAGCCCTTCACGGATGAGGATTTTGGTATAAGTTAGATAATTTACTTCAGGGCGAGGTCTCTGGTTCAAGTCTAGGATGGCCCAGCTGCACAAAGAAGTAGAAGACTAACTAATGTAACACAACATAGGATACCTGTTATGTGCCCTCATAGCAAAAGCACTTGTGATAAGTAAAACATCATAAGAGGTTTTGCAACTAGTCTATGGATAGAAAAGAGAAGCAATGGATCTGATACATTTGACTCTAGATTTTACAATCATGCTTTAATGTGGCCAGTTTGAAACTTTTCAGGAATGTTAAAGAAGATTGTACTGGTCTTATTGGTAGGGTGCCTAGCATGGGCATATCAGGCAACCCGTCCTCCACCTCCCAAAATCTGTGGCTCCCCGGGCGGTCTACCGATCACCTCATCCAGAATAAAGCTTAGGGATGGAAGACAATTAGCTTATGCTGAGCATGGTGTTCCAAAAGACATGGCCAAATATAAAATCATCTTTGCTCATGGTTTTGGCTCTAGCAGGCATGATGCCTCAATTGCAACATCGGTACTTCTGAACGGCCATTGTCTTAGTAATTGCATTTACGTTGGTGGATTTTTCCAAAAAGGTTATTTCAAATGATTTCATGGTGGATAGTTTCCAGGAAACAACTGAACAGCTGGGAATATACCTATTGACCTTTGATAGACCAGGTTATGGAGAAAGTGACCCAGACCCAAAACGGACCATGCAAAGTACTGCTCTTGATATAGAAGAGCTTGCTGATAAGATGGGACTTGGACAGAAGTTCTATGTTATTGGATATTCCATGGGTGGACAGGTGGTTTGGGGCTGCCTCAAGTACATCCCTCACAGGTCAGACAGTACCAAACTTATTTCCAACTTGACTCCATGAAGATCTGATTCTCTATTTGACCATATTGACAATATGTTGGTGAACGTAAGAAAATAAAAAATGTAAGCATCTATTTTTGGTCTTCTCTTCTCTGTCAGAGATTGATTCAAAGTTCACACTCTGTTTGGCAGATTGCTCATATAAGTAACAGTTTGAAAAAGACGCTATGGTTCTCTTCTCTGTTATTGGAGAAATAATATGGGCATCAACTACACGATATTTTTGATAGTTCAAATCATTTTGAGTCATTTGAATAACTATAAGAGCAAATGTACCGTTTATTTTACGTTATATTCTGGGAATATATGAAATTTATATTTTACAATTTCTCAATTCAGTTAACGCTTTTTTGTTATTTGAATCTTTATGTGATTCTGCAGACTAGAGGGAGCAGCTTTAATCGCCCCAGTTGTCAACTACTGGTGGTCTGGATTTCCGAAGAATTTATCTGCGAAAGCCTACTATGAACAATATCCACAAGACCAGTGGGCACTTCGAGTCGCTCACTATATCCCGTGGCTCACCTACTGGTGGAATACTCAGAAGTGGTTTCCTGC
Organism: Escallonia herrerae; assembly: GCA_033070095.1. Classification (NCBI taxonomy): domain Eukaryota; kingdom Viridiplantae; phylum Streptophyta; class Magnoliopsida; order Escalloniales; family Escalloniaceae; genus Escallonia; species Escallonia herrerae. The sequence goes on along the minus strand of JAVXUP010004065.1, from coordinate 14,634 downwards.
TTCTAGTGCAATAGCTAGGAAGCCCAAGTTTTCTCACCAGGATTTGGAGATTATGTCCAAGTTCGCAGGAAGGCAGAGCAGCAAGGTACTACTCCATCTGTCCATTCATAAGAACCCTCCTCTTTTCTTTCTTTCTTTTTTTTTTTACTCTCGGTAAAATCACTTCCTACATGAAAAGCAAAAATGATGCTATGTTGCATGTACCTTTGTTACATTGAAGAGCTAAACACCAGAAAAGAAATTCAGAAAGGGACTAGACTTAGAGAGCAAGTTGCCTTAAACTTGTTTCTTTGTACACCAAGTCTCTTTCAAGGGGATGGCTGGAGTAATAGTTTTGGGTTTATCACAAATAATGATCACAAGTTATTATATAGAAACTGTTTAATGGAGTGCCTACATAAACATGTGTGGATATCATAAGAAACTCCTTTACAAGAGCATCAGATCAATGTAAGGAGTCACTAGTATTGAGAAAACTGATGCATGCGTTCTACTGCTCCTGGAAAGCATGTTAAGAGTAATGAAATGCATGTTAATTCTGGATTTGTCACTTGTTGCCAAAAGCAGACACTTCCAACACAACAAGGGGAGTTTGAGTCAATTCATCGTGATATGATGGTCGGATTTGGAAGTTGGGAATTTGATGTTATGGAGATTAAGAACCCCTTCGCTAATACTGCTGGCACTGTTTACCTATGGCAAGGCGACCACGATGGCCTTGTGCCAGTTACACTGCAGCGTCACATTGTTGGGCGCCTTCCCTGGATACAATACAACGAAATCGCAGGTGGCGGACATCTGTTTCCATATGCTGATGGTATAAGAGAAGCTATAATGAAGGCACTTCTACGTGGAGAGAAGTTGTCAACTGTAGACAGCTAGCTGAATGTATATCATTCCTAATTTTGGAACGTAATATGCTTCGAGTCCAACTTCACTGTTGAGAATACTATTTGTGTTAGAGAAGAGTTTCGAGTCCAACATCTGAGATGACTTTGATCACTAAAACACAGTTGAACATGTTGGCTTGGAACCATATTTATCATGTACGTATTTCATGTTCACTTTGATCCCCAATTTAAGATTGATTCCTTGGATCGTTCTTAATCTTCATCTCTGATCAGTGATTCCTAATTGTTTGCTTGCTCACTAAAAGTAAACATAACTCACGAAAACAAAAAACCAACCTCAAACTCCTGAGCTCACCCCAATTTCCTCTGAAGATGATAGCATTAGTTGGACTCTTACTGCCTCGGTGAATTCACAACTAACTCAGCTTGGCAAACACTTGGAAGGAATCAACCAAATCCTAGGTGCCAGGTGATTTGTAGATATACAGTCCCAAAAACAGCTTTTCTTCTGCGGTTAGCTTGCCACAAGAAGTTTAAACCGAAGGATAAGCTTAAGGTTTGGCTTTAGTTCTGGATGATACCTGCGTTCTATGCCAACACCACCGGGAATCACTCAACCATCTGTTCTTTAATTGCCATTTTCCTTCAGTATATGGAAGCTCATCTTCATCCGAAACCAGCTGCCAGTCAACCATAGAAGTTGGGATTAGGAAGTTGACCGCATCCGATCCACATGCCAGTGCACTAGCTTCCTTGGCCAATGAAAAGAGCGATCCTCGCTGCTATTGTTCATTGGATTTGACAGGAAAGAAATCAAGAAATATTTTCATAATCAGACAAGAGGCCGCGACAGCAACTTCATGTCATTCGTAAAATGGTGCTAACAAAAGTTACGACCTGAAGTATGCCTGAAGACACACTGCAGTGATAGGTTTTATTGTTCCATTTTCTAGTTTAATTGGTTCTGACGTGCAAACTCCATTCTCTGGGGTATATAGTTATTCTCAGAAGTTCACTACACAGCTTTCTCTTCAAGGTGCCAACTCCTGCCACTAGGTCCCAAGAGATGTCACAAATCCCCAATCAGTTTGACATTGAAATCGTGATCGTGAAACTGCAGTCACGGCCATCTGACTTTGTGCTTAGGAAAAATCGTAGAGATGTCAAACGGGCCGGGCGGCCCGCGGCCCGGCCCGAAAAAAGCCCATTCATGAACAGGGTTGGCCCGGAGGAATTGGGCTTAGGGCCTGGGCTTGGACCAGGCCGAAAAATTCTGGGGAAAAGCCCGGGCCCAGCCCGGCCCGGTTCCGGCCCCACCTGTTTGAATTTTTTTGTTTTTCCCCCCCTTTCTCTCTCCCTTTTCCTCCAACGGATATATTCCCCCAAAATTCCACTTTTACCCTCCCAACAGCAATATAACGGCTAGTTATGTGTTCAAATTTTATTAATAAAGATCACCAAGAAGAGTAAGAAAAGATTTAACATATAGCAAAAAATAAAATGAGAGACAAATAAATATATCTATACATACATACATATATATGAATATTACATATAATGAAATAAAATGATAAAAATTAGATTTGTCAAATTTTGAAAATTGGACATGCCTAAAGATGAAATTTAAAATTGAATAACAAGAAAATTTAAAAAAAAAGGGCCCGGGCCGGCCCAAGCCCGGCCCTAGAAATTGGGCTTAGGGCCAGGGCCTGGACCGGGCCTAGCATTTCTCCTCAGTCGGCCCGGCCCGGATGGCTGCGGCCCTGGCCCGGTTTCGCTTCAAGCCCGATGGGCCCGGGCCGGGCGGCCCAAGCCTGGCCCGTTTGACATCTCTAAAAAATCGTATGGAAAATTTACCCTAGAATCGAGTGCTCATGTCCAAATTCCAAGTGGATTCTGCAGGTTTAACATCCGTGTAATCCACTTGTACCTGTTCAAAACTTGAGCTCTATAGAGTAAACGAAAACAGCGTATAGTTTCATTGCCCCAGAGTCCCTAATTTGAACCAAGCGCAATATAAAAGAAAGTGAACACATGCAGTAACAACGCCCTAAAACTACCCTACTACTGTATTAACTAGCCTTTGACCCCAGCAAACACCAAGTCCATTAACATATACTGAATATACAACGTAGTTGCATATAAGCTAGATCAACAAAGACTGAATATGCAATGCAGTTGCAGCTAAGCTAGACCAAGTAATTTTTTAAAGTCAAATGTTTTCATCAACTCCTCATTCTTGCTTGCTTTTTTTTTTTTTTGTTTGAAATAGTAAGAATTGAAATTCATATGACGAGTCAGTACGAGAATTCGAACTCGGAATCTTAAAGTCATTTCTCAAGACCTCTTGATACTCCACACCTTGGGGTTATCGTGACTTCTCAATCCCATTCTTGCTTGCTTCAACTTTCATGAGATGCACAAAATTCATCATCCGACATTGGAGGGATTGAGAACTCACATTGGTATACAAGTTGCTGCGTGTGTTGAGGTTAGCAACAAGCTATGGGCTCAAGCCCAAGCTATTCCAAGGTCAGTTTTAGAAGAAAAAGTAGTCAACCAGGCACGTCGCGTGTTACTCGCGTGCACTTTCTAGAACTTTCTGAGATTTTCGTCACATTTTACATGTGATTTTACTCTATTTACGCAGTTGAGCTTTACCCATATTCTCACAATGAAGGACTAGCTCTTCTTTGATTTTAGATGCACAAAATACTTCAGAATTCTATCTCTCTCTATACATATATACATATATATATATATACATACATATATACATATATATATATATACATACATATATACATATATATATATATATATATATATATATATATATATATATATATTCCATTCTCTGGTTATCGGTGATAAAAATGTAGTTTGTTGTATTTTGCTCTACTTTGCTGTTCATAGGTTGTAAACTTTGTGTAGTAAAGATTACTAGTTTAGCTACCATAAAGAGATTATTGGTCCCTAAAAAGTGTTGATTCGCTGCAGAGATGATGCAAGGGGACGACAGAGAACGACCAGAAATGAGTGGGGAGGATTCTTACACCCAATGACGAGAAAATTCGAAAATCCATGCGCTAGGCATCAGAAAGGCACCCATCTAAAATACCTGAAGACTACAGTTAAAGTCATGTCCCTCTTTGAACTTAACTAATATCAATTACTGTCGTCCCATTTACGCCAGATTTGGCATGGTGATGACAGTTTTTTGCAATGGCATTCAACATATCATTATGTTCCATTCCCTACGAAAGATCCAGATCATCAAAAGGGCGTGGAACCACCTCAAACATTTAGATGCATTTGAAACAGCAGCAGCTAGATTTCTGATGCATGCCAAAAAACTCTCAGCGGCTTCTAATGAATTTGGCAGGAGACTCGACGCATGAATAGCTCAGTCAACTTCTACCAGACGTTTATGCTATATTTGGCAGCCAAAACAAACTCATGGCAAACAAAATGACTTAACTTGCCAAAGGATCATTACGAAAGGGTAGGCAAATGAGTGCAATATGGCTGTCCTAAGTCTCTGCAGTCAGTGAATCAGATCTGCAGATATCACCACGACAAAGTGGACATATCCTGTGCTCATCAAAGGAAAACAACCAAATGGTCGTCAGTAACATATCCAAATCTGAGAACAAGAGAATTTATGTCATAAGAACAAACCAAGGAATTTTTACAACTACAAAAAATGAAGTCTGTACCTGTGAATCTCCTTCAGCCATTTATCTACACAAGATCGATGAAATTCATGGTGGCAAGGCAGCACCCTAACACTGTCACCTTCCTCATATTCAACAAGGCATATGTAACATCTGTTAAGTAGAAGGATTGCCCAAGCTATTGGTCAATAAGCCAATCAAGAAAAAAAAACCTTCCAGAAAAAATGAAAGAGGGTACATGATTAATCAGGTAACGAGAGGATAAAAACCAGGGAAAGTGAAATTAAAACTTCAATCATTCGAAGGGTAAAAACAGCAAGAATTGCTACCAAAAATCATTTGACCAAGACTGTTTTTTGGCTATCGTACCCATACGCAGTACAAGGAGGCAACTAAAGCAATGTGCATGCCAGGGGAACAGTGGCAAGAGAAGAGACCAAAGAATAATGGCTTGCCTAAATTAATGAAAGAGTCCTTGTCGCCACAACCATAATCTTATACTCCTTCCGTCCCAAAAAAATTGATCATATTTCCATTTTGGACTGTCCTAAGAAAATTGATCACTTTCCAAATTAAGAAAGATTCTCTAGGTTTTTTCCATGTTTACCCTTTTTACTCTCTCTCTCTCTCTCTCTCTCCCTTCCTCCCTCCCTCCCCCTCCCTGTTGGGGTAGAATGGGAAATACACATTATATGGCTTATATCCTTAAGGATGCGTGTCAGGTCAAAACGGAGCAATCTTATTGCGAAAGAGGCATTATTTGCATAGGGCACAAGATATATATAAAGCTGAGACGGGTTTAGGGTTGTAACTTCCCTTTTTGTAAAGGCTCTTTGTTACTAATTCCTGCCATATATTACATGAATCCACCTTCTATTTTGTCCTTCTCTATACTGAGCATTTTTTGAATGATATACCATATATTTCTTAGCACCACCTTCTACTTTTGGTGTAAGAAATTTTACATAACCCAAAATTTTGATGGCTAGTGTAAATTAGATTGGTAGCATTTCAAAGTGTGAAACGAACATAGGGCACATTCTTCTGATTATGTTCTCTTCTAGATGGATGTTATTTAACAAATAAAAGCAAGGGTAAATTACACTAAACACCCCTGAGGTTTTACGTAATTACATTCCACTACCGTTATCTTTAAAAATTACACTCCGTCCCCCCGAAGTTTGTACCCGCATTACACACAACTACACACATTTAACGGCAGGCCCAACTCAGTGAAAAGATTCCCTAACACAGTACTTTATTCAATTTTCATACCCAAAGTACCTCCCCCTTGTCCTTTACTCACCTGTGTAGTCTTCTTGTAGTAATGGGTTTTCCAAATTTTCAGTCAACTCCACAAACTCTAAGTGAATAAGGGGGTTCAATTTAGCCAATTTAAGGTTTAATTAGCTCATTTTAGGGTTCAATTAGTTCAATTTAATGTTCAATTAGATTAGGGCTTTCAATTTAGGGTTCAATTAGAGGTTTAATTAGTTTAATTTAGGGTTCAATTCGATTAGGACATTTATTTTAGGGTTTAATTAGGATTCAATTACTTCAATTTAAGGTTCAATGAGGGGGTTCTATTAGTTCAATTTAGGGTTCGGTTGAATTGGGGCTTTCAATATAGGGTTCAATTAGGGGGTTTGATTTAGGGTTCGATTGGATTAGGGCATTCAATTTAGGGTTTAATTAGGGGTTCAATTTAGGGTTCGGTTGGATTGGCGCATTCAATTTAAGGTTCAATTAGGGTTCGATTCGATTAAGGTATTCAATTTAGGATTTAATTAGGGTTCAATTATTTTAATTTAGTGTTCAATTAGGGTTCAATTAATTCAATTTAGGATTCAATTAGTTCAATTAAGGGTTCGGTTGGATTAATTTAGGGTTCAATTAGTTTAATTTAGGATTCGGTTCGACTAGAGCATTCAAATTAGGGTTTAATTACTTCAATTTAGGGTTTAATTATGTGTTTAAGTGAATTAGGGCATTCAATTTGAATTAGGGTATTCCCTCCAATAATTCCCAAAAATAAGTTTTCCCTCCAAAATTCCAAGAAAACAGTATGAGGGGTATTCATGTCTTTTTGCATTGCACCATTAACACCGTAAGAGAAAAAGTTACTTTTTGAGCTGTGTAATTTTTAAAGATAGCGGTAGTAGAGTGTAATTACGTAAAACCTCGAGAGCGTTTAGTGTAATATACCCTAAAAGCAAACCTACATGCATTGCACAAGCACTACAATAACAACCTTCTGCAAAACTCTACATGACTGAATTTTAAGAATTTTCCTTTAAGAACAGAACAATGATGAGCAAAAAATGCATTTCTAGCATTGCACGTCGAAAGAAGCTATAATTGTATCCTCGAGGTTCCCTCGTATGTTGCCTACTTTAATAGTTCAATGTTTTTACCATTAAAATTAGTGGTGTTGGCAATAACATATTAGGAGAAGGCACGAAAAGAGGAAAGATTCTCATCTCCGGTATGAAAGAAAAAATACTTCTTATAGGTAACGGCAGACTATAAAGGCCTTTTAAAGAGAAAATATTCCCTCCATCCCAAAAGAACTGATCACCTTGGGATGTACTAAATTACAACCTGAGTCCCATTTTGATTTTCTTGCATTCCATTTTGGTCTGTCTAAAATTTTATGTCAAGCCTATACAAATAAATGTACAGAAGTACAAGACTTTCCTATATTACCCTTAGAAAAGAGAACAACATTATGTGCTTCTTCAAAACTTCTGTTCCTATGGGCAATGTTGGAAAAAAAATTAAAATGTGGTTCGCTAAATTTTGTGTTTCATCAAACAAGACACCCATGCAACAGATGGAGTAGTGATCACCTTCAGTATCGTATAAATGATGTACTCTATTCCACATTTTCCATCACTAGTAGATAGTGTAGGCAAGAATATCCACTAAACTTTGAGGCCAGTATGCTCGTTACTTTTAGGGATAGTTTCACTAAAGTCATTGAGGTCAGGGAGTAATATCGGGCATATCCGCTATCGATTCTAAACAACAAAGAATGTCCTTTTACCAAAAGTTATAGAAATGGAGATGACGATTTGTGTTAAAAGACTCATTTAGCCCTTACATAACAATTTATCTACTTTCAATCCCCCTCTCTCATCTTCTTCCTCAAACCCACTTTGAAAATTTTCTTCTTCTTTCAGAAATCAATGTCAACAGTTCATGGTTCTTCTCCATCTAACCTATCCAATCCAACCTTAAATGTTGTCATGAAATTCCAATAGTTCCAAAATTGATACCTAAAGTATCCACCTCAGCACTGCAAAATTGACCATAGACCACTATCAAAATCACCATGGCATCGCCCTCACAACTGGTTCATTGCAGTCGATGGTGGCGCAGCACCTAAAATTCATTACATTCATCCACCAATAGCCACCATCCACACCCAGCTTACTAGCTCACTCGCTGCTTTCAAATTAATTGGTGTAAAAAAAACCCACTAACAAATAAAATCAACTGAGATATCCCATTCATCCTTGAGTTAACTTTGTATAGTTATATTCCTGAATTATCATATATGAAGTACAGTATGGTGATGCAACGCAATATCTTATAAATTTCTAACAGTACACTAACAGAAAAACATATGCAACAATACATATAGATTCTGGATAGACATGCAGCGTTTTGATAGTCATTGGGGTTGACTGACATTACCCTATAACCTCGATGGGTTTAGTGCTATTATCCCTTACTTTTAGGAACTGCGACTTACTTTAATGTTTTCTTCTCTCAATTCCATTTGGCATCGTAAAACCTAATTTGCCTTTATAACCACCTCACCAAAACACAAGGAAGCAGTAACTTACCGACAAGTTGTTTTTCAACCATTTGTAATGAGAATGAAGTCCTAATAGTATCGTCTCAGTACCAATCCTTTATCCCGTCACCGCTGCAACCTTCAGCCACTTCACCACTGCAAGTGCGGCTGAACCACCACCATCGCCAGTGGTGACTAAAAGATAACAAAGGCAAGGATTAAGTATTAACCCTGGAGTTCAGATCAAATTTTGAAAGATCATCAAGTTTCAGATCTCCGAGTTCTGATTTGATTTATCAAACGCCCGAGCTCTTCCAGATTGAGGTTTGTTTTATGGAAAAGTGGGTGCTCTCAAATTCAGGATCTTCCGCCAAGAAGATCTTCTATAATTTCGCACATGAGGGGCTATTTCTTGGTTTCGTCCACAATCAACAACGGGTAAATCTATAGGACATATGCTCAAATGACCCCTTCTCAAAATAAGAAGGCATATAACCCTATTCCAGATGTAAGCACGTTGAACAATGATGGGGTGTGTAGATGATGGTTGTGATGATTGCGGATTGTATCTTTGATAGAGCTCAGCAACCCTTATTGGAAGATGTTAAAGAGTGGATGCCAAGGCGTACTGGGCGGTGGACTATAGTTTAAATTGAATAGACGGAGATTGGTAAAACATCTAGAGTTAGGGGATCAACTAGGTGGGCGACGCGTGGGCCGGGGTGTAACCATCAAGAGTATGCTCATCGTTTCTGTCCCTTCTTCAAGATTGTTCTAATCAAGAATTATGTTTTCTTCTTGAGCCATCATCTTCTAATCATACCATGAAATAATGGATACAGAGAAAAAGAAAATAGTAAAAGACAAGAACTCCTTTAACTGGTAACTTACCCAAAGACAGGGTAAAGGGTGAGAAACAAAAGTCGGACCATTCTAGTTATTTTACAAAGAGAAGGGTAAAAAAGGTAACTAAAGCAATTAAAATAGCCTTCTTAAAACGTATGCTGTATCAAAGCAATCACCTCCTTAGGGATGGAGGGAGTAGTATTTTCCAATTGATTCTTGTTGATTTTGTCATCAATTAAAGTACGACCCAATGCACAACGTCGTGTATGCTGGGCATAGGACACAATGTCACTTAAGACACCACAAAAAGAAGATTTCAGAATGGAGTAGTAGTCTTGGCACGCTATACGGTCTCCCTCGGTGTTAATGATATAGAATTCAACATTTTCAATCACAAAACTAAACTAAAGGAGAAACAGAGTAACTTACTGCGCATCCTCCTCGTTTAGATGAGTTGACGCCTTGGTATAAAACTTTATTGGCAGGGAATTCACCACATCATTAGGAGCAGGTACAGATATGACGGAAGATGCTGATGGCCGTGAAGATAAAACAACAGATTGCTGGTGAATTTCATCCAGAACCTAATTAAGATATGTAAAGAAGATTCTACTCATATCGACTAATATAAAAAAAGAACACCAAAAGAAGCCACACTTAGGGAGATAGGTAACGTCACCTCAAAGAGAGCTTCAGCCAGCATAACAATTCTTGATATGCTAGCTCTACTACTTGTGTCGTCACTGGAACGAGAACTAACACGACATGTGCAATGTCCTCTTCTATGTTGACCAGATAAGATACAAGACCTCTCATGTCCGGACAGGTTCTCAAAACGGCTACCCATGCGCTGAAGAGCGCGTACCTTTATAAAGTTTGCGTTCTTGAGCATAGTATGATAAAAGTAACAATAGATAAGAGCACAAGAAGAAATCTACAGGGAGACATGATGGGCCCTAGATGTAAGGGTATAGCCAAATAAGAGGGTGTTTAAGTTAATTCTAGAGTGGTCAAACCTGTTTTACGCAGTTTAAAGCAGGTTTGTGTGGTTTATGGTTTTAAACACTTCTCGAAAAACAAATTTTATTAACAAAATCACTAGATTACCCTCATATTTATTATAAAATAACACTGAATGCCCTTTTTGAGCTTTTGTTTTAGGGCTTCACTATTTGTCGTAGGAGAGCCCTTTAAATCTTTTCTTTGTGCTCTTTGCACTTCCTTGTAGCGGAAATGATAACACAGAGTGAATGAATAGCCTTAATCTATAGTTGGGAATATTACACTTGTTACCCGTCTTTTTGGGTTTGGTACACTCATGACCCCCTTATTCAGGAAATTACACCACCTTTCCTTGACAGTTGGTCTATATCACGAACCCCCTCGTGTTATCTTGATGCCATATGTTGCTCGTATAATTTAATGGAAACCCAAAAGTACCCCTCAACCCCATCCGCCTAACCCTTCCACCACCGGCACTCTCACCACCTACACACACACCCCACACATAGAGACAACAACCCTCAAGGTCACGAAACCACCCCCCCCCCCCCCCCCCAAAACACAACACACAAGACCAATGTTCCCACCCCCTACCCCATTCCCCCCCCCCCCCACACACACACGGCACACACACACCCCATAGTCAAGATTCCCCGCCCCGCAAACACCAGCATCTCCTCATCCACACCCTCCACCACAGGGGCTCCCACCCCCTACCCATACACACCCAGAGCCTCACAGATACACACTAACACAAACACAGATGCATACCCACAGACAGGCGCACGCACACGGCATGGACACACACACCCTTCTGCCTAACCCTTCCACCACCGCTCTCCCATCCCCTATCCCACACACCCAGATTCACATAAATAAACAACGCAAATACAAACACAAAACCTAAGCGTGTAGTCAGTCTTTGTCGGTAACCAGAATTGGTAATTCGGCAACTACGGTGATGTTGGAGGTATTTGGAGGCAATGGTGGTGGCAATCCGGCGGCTGTGGTGAATTTAAGTTTTTTTTGGATTGGACTATGGGTTTTTGTTGGTCGTGGAGCAATCAGTATAGGTGGTGGGACTGTTTGTGGTTGGTTTATAGTCGTGGGATAAGGTAGGTGTGGTTGGTCAGTGGTGGTGGTGGTCGATGTGTAATGGTGGGCTTCTTGTTTATCGCTGGTGATGTGGTGGGTAAGTGGTGGTGTTGCAGCAATGGTGGTGGTGGTAGAATTTAAATTTCTGAGAAGGGTTAAATTTGAAAATTTCTTAAACCTGTAAGGGCAATCAAGTCATTTTAAACACACAAAATATATATATATATATATATATATATATATATATATATATAACTGTAGAGGGTGTCAGTATAATTTCCCCATCAACAAGGGTAGTGAGTGTATTGAACCCAAAACTCAGGGATACCGAGTGTTTTCACTTGGGCTTGACGAATGATTAAATCTCCTTCGTTCGAACCCATATTGTAACTAGCATTTGCTGCTGCAGCAAAAACCAGTTTAAACTTTCCATGTATAGTTTGTTTGTTTTGAATCTTTTGTTAACAGAAAATATTGATTATCTTGCATGTTCTTTGATACTCTTCTCAGTCATTTTCCCACGTTAAACTTGTTTTCAACACTTATTACCCAAACACCTTCTACAATTTCAGCAACGTTTGCTAAACGAGACTGATTCTGCAAAAGAACTGATTAAGACTGTTTTCTGAAAACAGTTTCTGCTTTAATCCAAAAACTATTTTTGAGAATCAATCCCAAAGGGGCTCTCGGAAATGCGGGGGATTTCACAAATATAGGCCTAAATGGTCAAAGGCTGTGTGCCTGCTAAATGTTCTGAATATGATTTTCAAAAATGGTTCTGTTCTATAACATTAGTGCATGCAGAAAACTAAAAGTTTTTTCCATTTTGCTTTTCCTCGTCAAGGAAATTCTAGGACATGCCCGATATAATTCTTTAAGAAGCATAACAAACCTGAGATCTTATTCTTCTTCTTCGTTCAAGGAAATCTGATCGATGTTCCAAGAGATCATGATATCTTGCTTCTCTTACATGTGGGGTTCCCACTTCATATTCTTGGCTATTGTAAAAGGAGCTAGACATGTTGGATGAAGAATAATTCAAAGCAGTTGATTGACTAGGAGCTCTCACTTCGGTGAATTGTTGCAAACCATAAGATATTAAGTCAGGAAATGATGATCTGCGAAGAACTCTGTCACGTAGTCTTCCAACACTTAGGGTTCTGCTAAAAAGAACATTCCCTTCCGCAGGTTCTCGGACTCCAGTCCGCCTACCAGCCAATCTTGTTTCAGTACCATCAGTTTCAGTTTGATTTCTTGGGGACCGCAGACTTATATCAAGCTCTTCTCTAGTATTAGAGATATCGATGGCGTCATCTTGAGTGGAAGTTATCTGGTCACCTTGTGGGTTACCAGAAAAGCCAGAACTGGAAGGAAAACAAGAAGTAAACTTTCCATGCCGTCTACGAGACCTATTTACAACACATGCAGGAAGTAAGTCACAACCATGTGCAGCTTCATTTCTGCTATACAATTCATTGGATGGACCTGTGTGAGGAAGAACTTCTTCATCGTCGTTCGGTAATGCAAAACTTGTAGAAGATCCATGATAAACCCTTGAAGATCCTAGGCTGCTTGTTCTGCTTAGTCTGAAGCTTGCATTACCAGAAAAGAATCTGAAGCGAGAAAGGAAGCGACTTGAAGGGTTCATTGATCTAGAAGAGAAAGCTCGCGAAGATGTACTACCAGCTCTAGAGACGGCATCTGAAAAGCTTGATTGACCACCCCACTCATCAAGCTCAATGTTGGAAGATACACAGGTCGTTTTATTAGGTGCTTCAACTTCAACCTTTCTGTAGCATTCACCTTCCACTTGGCCTGAATGAGCCAAGTCAGATTTTCTCTGGTTTTCACATAGGCTGTCGCTACCATTTCCCTTGGACTGATAGGCAAAAACCTGAAGAATGAAAGGTATTTCAGATAAGTTCCACATGGAGTCATGCCCAACTAAGTGTATTTCGTCTGTACTATGAAATGTCAACTACTGGCTTGCGACCAAAATGATCAGTTGGATCATATCACTTGACTCTTAATACTCAGAAAACAAAGCACTTAAAGGATATATCGACTACAAAGACTAGATGAAATAAAGTTGATTTAAGCTCCATTGTGCACCGCATTCAAGGCAGGTTTAAATATTTGCTATAAGACCAGCTGGTGCAAAGACCATCGGCTTTTGGTAGTTATCAGAAAACCAAAAGTGAGAGATCACAATGTTAAACACCCAAGATATGAAATTGTTTGTTTCAGTAAATCCATCTCAGCACTGAGGCTAAAAATATATAGAGCTCAGGATAGCACTTTCAAGTAAGCAAAACCCAGCTTTGTTATTTTTTAAAATGTCTGAGCATACTCGTTAGAGTTTAGACAAGCACTAAAAAGAAACGTAAGTCTCACATAACCAGCTCACCCTCAGTCTAGCACCCAAACCCAGAATCTGTTGAACCACAGCCCCAATACCTACCGGCCACCGCAAAGAAAAATGAAAGGGACAAAAAAAAGGACCTAATCACTCTAAACAAAAGGAGTCAATGGGGTCAAGTTCCCTGAGAACAACACAAGATCTTCTCCTGTTAGAAGAAGAAAACAGCAAATCCCTCATATGAAGACTCGCAATCAAAAAGTTGAACCTAGCTAAATTCCAAAGACTGGACATGCTGCAAAACCTTTAAAATAGTGAAAACCATACAAACAGCAGTCAAGCCAGCAGCTTGCCCTTGCGTTCTTGCCCTTGCACACAGCATCAGTGTCCAAAGGAGATATTACCAACAAGCATCGAGTCCAAAAGTTTATACATGATATATTTTGTTCAAAGAAGCTATTTATTAGGAGTTTCAAAGTGCATAATCTAACAGGAAAACGTCCCCAGCATTGTGTTACAGCTAGAAATACAAGTGGACAGATTGGTCTCTGCTGGTATTTCGGCCATTAATTCTTGTAAAAAATTTATTTCGGTTTCCTACTCGCCGTTCAGAAAGTAAGACAGCCTTGCTTACGTCATTACATACTTCATGCACCATAATTTGATGTAAAATCTAGGGAATTTGGGGTTGCAGTCTACCAAGCCTTAGATTGTTGGAAAGGTAAAGAAGTCAAGTTTCTGAAGCATCAAGCGGGAAACAAAGATCAACTTTTAAACAGGTGCCAAAAATGACCATTAGAATCCTTTCGCTAAGGCTTCTTATTTTTAATGGTTATAAATGGGGTGAAGAAGTAATAAGCCAAGCTGTCCAGATAGTTCTAGCAGCTCCAGAAAGCTGTTGCTTTTTTTATTATTTCAGTCAATGTCTTTCTTGAAACATATTCTGTTAGAATTTTTGGCAAATGTTTCTCATTTTTTGATGGTTATAAATAGGGTGAATAA
>JAVXUP010004064.1:0-43054 GCA_033070095.1 Escallonia herrerae | reverse complement strand
GTAATAATGTTCCAATCTTTGAGTTTATCCTTGCTTCCCAATTTCTTTTTACATGCCATCCATAAAATCATTGCACACTTAGGAATAGCTCCAGAAAACCATATTAATTTCCACCAAGACACAGGATCTGCTTTCTGTCTTAATTCATTCCAAGCAGCATGTATACTAAATTTACCATTTGAGCATACTGTCCACCTAATTTGGTCATGCTTGGTTGACAACACTATGTTCCTTAGCTGCTGATGCAACAGTCTGAGGTATGCCATACCCCATTCTGAAAAGCTTCATTGACCTTAGATTTCCTGAGCTTGCAGCTGCCTAAATGATTCTGGGCCCAAATTGCTTGACTATAGGTCACTGTGGTAGCCAATTATCTAGCCAAAACCAAGTCTCATTTCCATTACCAACTCTATATGCTACTATGTTCTGCATTGTGCTTCTGAGTTTCAACAGTTTACACCAGACCAAAAGAGATCATAAAATACCACAAATTCTATCCTTTGATTACGTAAGTGTGGCTCCATTGGATCCATAAGGTGTCCTTTTTCTTTGCCAAATCCCAGATATACTTACAAAGGGCAGCTTTATTCCAGTCATTACAATCTCTTGATACCTAGTCCTCCTTCTCTTTTGGGTAAACACACTTCAGACCAAGCAACTTTAGCACCGGTGCATTTGATATTCCTTTCATGCCACATGAAGCTTCTTATTTTGGCTTCAATTTGTAAGATAATCTTCTTAGGTAAGAAAAATATAGAACACCAATAAATTTTGCCTGCTAAAAAGCACAGAAGTGGCTAGTTGGATTCTCCCTGCATATGGTAGATGCTCGACTGTCCAACTGTTTATTCTGGCTAGAATCTTACCAATCAGAACTTTGACAGTCATTTGCCTTTATTTTAGTGGTAATCACTGGTACTCCCAAGTAGGTCACTGGGAAAGAACCAAGTGAAATACCAGCATCCTGTACCAACAGATTTTGTATCTTCCTCATTAAGCCCTGCGATGAAGATTGAACTCTTTTGCAAAATTAGGATTTAGCCTTGACATAACTCCAAGCCTTTGAATAGTTTGCTTGATGATATTAATAGATTGAAGATTTGCCCCAGCAAAAATGAAGAGATCATCTGCAAAACACGCATGGGTGATTTGATGCTCCTGACACTTTGGATGATAGCTAAACTCGAGTAATTTATAGTTAGTTCTAAGGGAACCAGCTTGTTCTCCATAATTTGGTCTCTAAAGTCATATCACTTCTTTTATAGGCCCCGTGGAGATTGCCGCTGTAGGAGTTTCTATTGCTATTTTCAATCAAGCTTCAAAGGTTACCATATTCCCGCTTGTCAGCATTACAACTTCTTTTGTTGCTGAGGAAGAGACTGTTGGTAGGATTACTAGTGAAGCGTCAAAAGATGATAACTCAGAGAAGACTTCAGCCAAGAACAACGAAATGGCAGATCTGGTGCTCGAGAACTTGGAAAAGGGTTCAGCCAAAAACAGCAAAGCAAAAGAGGTGGTGCCAGTAGATGGTAAGCTTTTTCGTATTTTGGATTAGCGTAGAACTACATTAAAAGATAATTTTGATGCACGTGGCATGCCATTGATTGTACTCCCGGCTATAAAGAGGAAAATTTTCTTAAAATTGGAACTTTTAAATCCATTGGAATTTAGTTAGCTTAGCGATCATAATATTTTAACATGTTCATCAGATTTTACTACAAGTGTTACCAGTGGCAGCTCAAATATGCACGAACTCAAAAGTGAAAGGCGGCATATTGCTTCAGCCTCAACCGCACTGGTTATTGGCACGGTGCTTGGCCTCCTCCAAACCATATTTCTTATATGTTTAGCAAAACCACTTTTGGGCTTCATGGGTGTGAAATCTGTAAGTCCCTTGATTTTGGATACATCCTGCTCTTGAATTTCTACATTTATTGGTTCTGTTGCCTACATTGGTAAGTTTTTTCTTTTTGGGTCTTAAACTGTTCATCAATTTCTGCTCGGTGAATTCATTATTTGGCTGGCAGTCACAATTTTTCAAGATAATTATGAAGCATAAAGTTACTTCTAAATTGGCTGAAGTATATCAAACATAGTTGGAGGCAAAATAACAGATAGGAAAAAATAGCCTGGTCGATTTCCACTAGCTGAGCAGGCGAAGATTATGTGGGTGAACAAGGTTGACAACCATGTGGAGCCACTGATGAAAATAACGGTCCATCCTACGTCCATGCCTCTAACACCATTGTGTTTTTTAATTAACGAATGTACATGGTTGGAAAAAACAATAGCGCTCTTATCCTTTCTGTGCTCTCTAGTCTTCATTCATTATCAACACCACTTGTCCAAACTTTAATGGAAATCTAGGAAATTTGATGATTAGGAATAAACTATTATCTTAATGAATCAAAATGCTAAAGTAGAAATTTCTTAATATCATTTAGTTGAATGGCATATCTATTTGTGGTTCTCAAAGGGTGTGATAAATGAATAACAGTTCCCGATTTGTACGTTATATGTTATGCTTATATATGCATATGGAGATACAGATGCATTTACGTTCATTTTGTATGTAGAGAAGAATATCATGAGCTCACAAGCATGCAGCTAAAGTAGGAAGTAAGATGCAATATAATTAATGGTTTCTTCCATCAGTCTTGTTTGTTCTTATTGAGAGCTAGGTGGCTGTGAATTTACTCTGCATCCACTTTAATTTATTTATAGAATCTTGGGTATAACAACAATAAAAACTACCCTTTTAATCAAGTATAGGGTTCTCCGATGCTAACCCCGGCGCAAAGGTATTTGACACTAAGATCGCTTGGTGCTCCAGCGGTCCTTCTCTCTTTGGCTATGCAAGGGGTTTTCCGTGGTTTCAAGGATACCAAAACTCCATTGTATGCAACGGGTAAAGAGTTCTCCTTTATCTACTTTTATTTCATTTTCGTATTGAATGTGAACCTTCATATCAAGTAATCAGCAGAAATATCAGTTCCAAAATTGGAAGCTTTTTGAAAACAAACGAAGACTTCTAATGAAAATATAATCTATACCGAGTCACCTGAAACCCATGCAAATATACGTACAGGAATGGCGTGATAGTTGTTCCAGCAAGTGAACTCACCTAAGTTGGTAATTGCTGCATGTAAAAAAGAAAATACAGTCTCACTGAAAAAGAAACTACAATCACTATTGTTCATATAGGGAGATAGTACCACATAGCCATCTGCTTCCAATGTTTGAAGAGTAGATAGAGGCTGTTTCTAAGTAAGTCATTATAACTAATTTATACCAAGTTTGAAGTTTGTACTAGTATGTGTCACATCTCGCTCGGAATGAATTGGAACACTTCTTACTGGGGATGTTGGCATATCAGCTAACTTGTACTTCATCTTTCTGGTCTACGCAGTTGCAGGAGATGTAGCAAACATAGTTTTGGACCCCATTCTGATCTTTTCATGTCGTTTGGGAGTCAGTGGTGCAGCCATTGCGCACGTTCTTTCTCAGTATGTGTACCGAAGACGTCTCCAGTAACTCTTTTAATGCTATGCTGCCTCTCTTTTGTTGAATGATTTTGGTCATAGTCTTGGTCTTTGTGACAACTTTCCCTTGTATTCTTACATGTATTGTTATTCACAGGTACTTGATTTCTCTTATCCTACTCTGCAAATTGATGAAACAAGTCAATTTGTTACCTCCAAGTGTTGGAAATTTGCAGATCAGCAGGTTTCTTAAAAAAGGTAATAGTTTTCGCACCTCTACACTTGCACTTCAAGTTGTTTCTGTACTCCTGCACTTCCACCGAGTGCTAGGGCCATTCCTCATCACATTGAGCACATGTTTACAGAGCTGCAACTTGTTGAACATTTTATGGGCCAGATTTTTGTTTGTGGTCTTGCATTAGTTGCTGGCTATTTTTCGCCTGTCGTAAGTCCTGTTTTAACTTTTTATGATGGTTACAGGTTCTTTTCTGTTGGCAAGGGTAATAGCTGTGACGTTTTGTGTGACTTTGGCTGCATCCTTGGCTTCAAGGCTGGGTCCAACACCGATGGCTGCATTTCAGGTTTGCCTACAGGTCTGGATGGCATCATCACTTCTTGCTGATGGTTTGGCTGTTGCTGGACAGGTCTCTCTCTCTCTCTCTCTCTCTCTCTCTCTCTCTCGATTATGGATCAGCTTATGGCGGCATAGGTAATGAGAATCTAGTCCTCCAGTAATAGGATGGACTATCACCCCTGCCTCAAATAATACAATCAATGACAAATTTTGGGCCCTTTGTTCTGAGTTATGGCCAATCTGAGGTAGAGTGGTAGACAAGTCAACAAAAATGATATAGACCGAGACTGCTGACATTAAGGGATTCGTTTGAACAGGAACTGCAGTGGTAAAGCATTATTATGCTGGCATCCTCATAACCCATCTGACAAGAGTATTCTGTGTATGTTTGAATAGAAGGATTTGGCATTGGTTTCAAAGAGGGAGAATTTGTCATTTGTTTCAAATGACATTGTTGCAAAAGTGGAAAAAAAAAAAAGAAATTAAAGTTTGTCTGTGCAAACTGAATTGACCATTAGTTTCACGGCCAATGAGTGATCAGTGGTAAAATGTGATCCTTACCTCCACTCTTGTAGGCAATTCTTGCTTGTGCATTTGCTGAGAAGGACTACAAGAAGGCAAAAGCTGCTGCAACCCGAGTATTACAGGTGTGTTTCCCATGTCTGCGAGTAGAAAAAGTTCATCTTATAATTCTTTGCACTAGCGTTGAGGTCACATTACAGAGAAAAGGAATTCAGGGAACTGAATGGAAGTTCCCAGTGTTATTTTCTGATGCTGGTGCAGTTATTCTTCCACTTGGACAATCGATGCTTTTTATTATAATTGATGGCATTCCAACTATCATTGTAACCTATTTGTCTTTTTATCCTTTGCAGGCCATGATTATTAATCTCTTTCCTTTATTGTCTTCATTTCCGTAGGGTTTTATCTTTTCTGTGTAACGGCAAAAAGGCTAAGCCAGAGTAGTTTAACTTTGCAGATGGGATTTGTATTGGGCCTGGGGCTTGCTCTTGTTGTGGGACTTGGTTTGCAGTTTGGATCTGGAATTTTTTCGAAGGACAAAAATGTTATTTCTCTCATTAGCATAGGCGTGCCGGTACATCTCATATTAATAAGCCAGATAGAGAAGATATTCTGAACTCTTTTCTAACAGTATTTCACGAGCTTTATTAAGAGAAAATTTTTATTCCCTATAAACAGTTTGTCGCAGCTACGCAACCAATCAACTCCGTAGCTTTTGTCTTTGATGGGGTTAATTTTGGAGCATCTGATTTTGCCTATTCTGCATATTCTATGGTAAGTACACTCTAGAAACAAAGAACTCACGTTCTCAACATTTGCCTCTGTAACTGCTCCATCTAGTTCCAATTAGTTTATTGATAACAAACATCTTCACCTATCGCATAAAATTTCAACTTTTCAGGTTTTTGTGGCCATAGTTAGCATTGCGTGCTTGTTTGTTCTCTTCAAAGCTAATGGTTTTGTTGGGATATGGGTTGCTCTGACCATTTACATGGGTCTTCGAACATTTGCTGGTCTTTGGAGGTAATTCTCTTGCTGGTATTACATCAATGTGAGAACTAACCAAAAGTTGTTCAACTATGATGCCAAATTGAAACATATGAAGAGCAGGTTTGTATGAGGATATTGAGGTAACTCAATATATAAAGCACTAGAATTTCCCAAAGAACACCTGGTTAGAATTTCCCAAAGAAGACAGTCTTATCTACTTGTTCTTGCACGGTTTTTAAGATTCTTGAACATGAAAGAATAGAAACCTTACAGAATATGGGCATGGCATTGTATTCGTGTGATGTGCTGAAGCTTAAACGTCATTGCATTTAACAAAATGCCTGCGTGTGTGCAGGATGGGGACTGGAACCGGACCCTGGCGATTTCTGAGGCGGCCAATTGTTGGGATAGGATCTTGAATTCTCCAACCACCTATTTCATTTCCCTCTGTTTTGTTGCCAGACAGATATCTTACTGCTATTTTGCTGACCACCTGTACTAAATATCCAGACCCCTGCACTTTTGCCATTATCTGGGTAGAAATACAACCATGTTTGGGTGCATGCTATCTTTTGTTGCAATATTTTTCATCTGCTATTTGCTCTCACAATGGTACTCTCCGCGGCTTGTGAACATCTAACTGTTGCCATTTTTGGCAAGTAAATTTAGTACTTTCGCTACGACTTTCAACTGTATAATAACTCGACTTTTGTAATTGAACATCGAAGACGACGCAAAAATCTTCAAGTGCCACGTAAAATGATTTACGGTACTTGAAACAGACCCCAACATTGCTGCCAAGGTTACGACGTACGATTGGTACGATTGTGTTTATCAGTTCTCTTTGAAAATATTGGCACTCCCACTGCCACAGCTACGTCAATCTGTGTAATTTGTACTCTTATGCAGAGGTATTGTTTCCTCCCAAGTCCTATTCAAACGGCAATTTTGTTCGGAATCCATCAAATTTGTCCACTTCATCATCTCGGGAGCACAAATTTCCTTCCTAATTTCATGATTCTGCTCTTGATGTTATTTGTCTAACCATAACTAGATCAGTGTATCACCGGATTACATGCATTTACAAAAATTTCCGACCAACAGGCTGACGTTTTTTAATCTAAATCACACTCTAGTCGTACTAAGAAAAGTTAACCTAAATTTGTGTCGGAATTTCATTGATCGGTGGTTCCAAGAAATTATAGAAATAAATTTAGGATTCTGCTCTAGATGGTCCTTTTAAATATAAAATATTTATTGTTGATCCTTTAAAATCATTTTCATGATTAAAAAAGTCTTTTAGACCATTAAATGAAAATTTCAAACTTACAGCTCTTTCACCGGGGGCCATTTTTGATGACTCCATGACTAAAGGCCCTATGACCGTCAAAGTCCAGCTGACATGGTACGTTCTTCAAGATGGGTGATTGTTGCAAATCACATGTCCGAATCCAACCACTGACCCCAAGGCGTATCATCAAAATCCCACCCACCAATTTGAACAGAAAACCATTTATAGTAGGAAGATCCAGATGTATGGGTACAACTTGGGTAGGTTGGGTTGGGTTGAGTTAGCACCTAACCCTGGAAACCCATGCGTTCTAAAAATGCAACCAGCTTTAAACGCAGAAAATTTTAATTAATTGGCTTGTGTTGGGTTGAGTAGATATATTTGGGTTTTGATTGGTTGATTAAAATACATAAACAATAAATTCACTTAAATAACAAATGGAGTGGTGGTGGCCTTCAATGGCTGCCATCAATAGTAATGGCGGCGGCTGTTGACTATGGTGGAGTTGGCTGTCAGCGGTTGTGGAGGCTGCCTGCGGTGGCTATTACAGCCGGCAACCAGGGCCGTAGAGGTGCCAACTCACGTAGTAACTGGCAGCGATGGTTGACGGATGCCAACAACAGCGGTGGTGGTGGGTAGCAAAGGTGTGGAGGGCGGTGGTGGTGGCAGCGGCTGCCTGTGACTGTGCAACTGCCGACAGCGGGGGCTGCTAGGGATGGCGACGGAGGTCACAGGTGGTGTAGGGGTGGTGGCAGCTAGCGACATCTAGTGGTGGTGGTCGAGCTGTCGGCGGCAGCAGTGGCTACCTATGGACGCGACAGTGGTTGAAGGCTATGGCTACCAGTGACGACGTCTGCTAGGTGTCTGTCTGCCTGTCGGTGGTTCAAAACTATGAGTTTTTTTTTTTATTTTATCAAAATGCGTTCTAAAACCCAACTTAAAACAACTCATTACAATATGAGCTCAACTCATCCTAACCCATTTTATTACTAAGTGAGTTGCTTTGGATAAAGCTCACATTTTCTTGGATTGGGTTGATTAAACTCATAAAACCCAACCCGAGTAGCAACCCCAGCTTTTGACTGGTCGGGCTGGTTGGAGAACCGATATGGACTGCCGTCGACAACGGCAGTGAAGTGGCAAATGAGCATTGACATGGTGCCCACAACGACGATGTTTCGTCCAAGCTTTCCTCTGCTGCTTCTTCTGTACATACACTCTGGCCGCGAGGTGCATCCCGCACGCTTGTTTATGTGGTTATAGTTTGTTAAGTTGATTGATCGGACAATGTGGTTACATAGGGGTTTATGTGATATCCAAGGGAAGATGAGATGCTTTAGGGTTTGTGATGCAACATTTTTAGGAATTTGGATTCTTTAATGTATGACATTCCTGTTGTTGTAGCATTAGTAAGAAAATATTGCTGCTAAACGAGTTTTTCAGTTATTGCTGATGTTTATAATGTGAATCTTTTGTTACTAAATTTATTTAACAAGGTTTTCCATTACAGCATAAGCGATACCCTTTTTTGTATTATAGTGACAATATGTTTTCACTGAATGCATTTAGCCCATTATTTGTCACGACACGATGCCATATGAACTAGCACGTCATGTCCATGTGACCACTAGGCGTGAAGTTACCAAAAATGACTCTTAGTCAAAGGAATATAATTTTGTTTTACATTTTCCCAATAGAAAAATTTGTTTAGAACTGCAATTCATATGGAGAATTGAACTCGGGACTCGAGGTCACTCTTCGAAACCCCTTGCCATCTCCACCGCCCCTTTGGATTATAAAGAAATATAAATTTA
This sequence comes from Escallonia herrerae, assembly GCA_033070095.1. NCBI lineage: Eukaryota > Viridiplantae > Streptophyta > Magnoliopsida > Escalloniales > Escalloniaceae > Escallonia > Escallonia herrerae. The sequence continues at coordinate 34,381 of JAVXUP010004064.1, read as the reverse complement.
AAAATCTTATCTTACGGCCAAAAAGACCTTTTAAATCACGAAAGTTATTATAAAGGATCAACAAGGATTACTTTCTACTTGGAGGACCATGACCCCGACTTAAAGGACCTTTTTATATAACTTGCCCTTTCCTTTTATCACTTTTGAAGCATCCGGAGAGGTTCATCTGATAAAACATTAATGTATCAGCATTTGACGATCTTTAGTGCATGTTGACCCACGTCCTTAGATGAATTTCTTTGAGATGTTGAGTGACTTGTCACTGTGCTGGTCTGGCATTTGACGATTCGACTGGTGTGTAGAATTTTGGGGCCTATTTACTTTGTTTGGATGGCGAGTTTTTGGTGCTGAGTGACTTGTACGTTTCTTTAGGTCATATTCGTTTGAGGGTTTATAACTTTTGTTTTAAACTCAATTGTTGACTTCTTTTACTCCTATCAAACTTTACCTATCTAACATAGTCTCTCGATGTTGGGACACTGAAAAAAAAATAAAATACTCGCTCTAAATCCCAAGATTATATGTAACCTCTCCCTTAATTGAGTCGTACAATCTCATCCCAAATTACTAGATGTGTTGCTACAAGAAAGAAATAGAGTCATACCGAAGGGAGTTGGCTCGATCTAATTTTGAGAACTCAAGCTTGATTTTTGTTATCAAAGCCTCGTGAGTTTGAGAGGGGGATGATAAGGTCGATAGAGATTGTGTTAGCGTCAATCGCATCTTGGTAATTAGAAAAATATTAGATAGTTTGCCTAGGACTGTCGGATATATATATATATATATATATATATATATATATATATATATATATATATATATATATATATATATATATATATATATATATATATATATATATATATATATATATATATATATAGGGAGCTGATCCATTGATAGCGCTAGCAAATGGAGTTAAGTTGCTAGCGCGATCTGACCGTCCATCCTGAAAGATGGACGGTCCAGATCGCGCCTTTTTCCAAAACTGATCCCCGTCCGCCATACTGTCTCGCGGACGGGAGTTTTACCTTTTTGCCCTCCTCCCATGTCCGCGAGACTGTCTCGCGGACGCCTTTCTGTTCCTGACATGTGTCAGGAAAAAGGCGTCCGCCATACTGTATGGCGGACGATCTCTAGGCTGACACATGTCAGGGCCTGTCCCCTCGGTCGCCTATAAAGTCTCGGGCGTGAGCCCCGAGAACTGTCCCCTGGTATCTGTATGGCGTCAACTCTCTCCTGCTATAAATATTTAATCAGATCGGGGTATTTATATTATTGTAGCGGACGGCGTCCCCTCTCTCGAACATCTAACCTAAAGCCGCTACCCCATCTACGGCGACTCACATCTCCGGTCACCCACATCTCCCCGCCGACACCACCGTCCTCACCTCAACGACGATCTCGATGGCTTCTGGATCGGAGACCACCTACGCCTACGATTATATTGGCAACTTGCACCTGGTAGGCAAACACTTTTTCAAAGTCATGATGCCGGGATTTGAGCATGAACTTGTAGGCTATCCCTCTTTCTCTTTCTCTGTATTTTCGTGTGTTAAAAGTTTGATCTTTTGTTTTTCTTAACCAAAACTAACCTATTTTTTGTATTTTGTGTTTGGTAGGACATACCGGAAGCATTTACCAATCAATTTACAACAATTCATGATAGTGCAAGATTATATAGCCGCAAGGGGGCATGGCAGGTTGAAATCAAGCTGAAGCCCGGCCGATCCCAAAAAAAGGAATTCGCAGAGGGTTGGAACGTCTTCGTGCGCCAGCATGGCCTCGAACTCGGGGACTTTGTAGTGTTCGAACACCTTGGGTGGTGGGATTTTCAAGTTGTAATCTTTGAACGGAGCGCTTGTGAAAAGCTTTCGTACCCCATTTGTGAACCATAGTTTATTATAATAAAAATATTTATGTTCTTGTTTATTATGTTTTCAAATTTTTTCTTGGTTAATTGTGCCTTTTTTTGTTGCCTCGATATATTGATATATTGAGATCGTTGATTATGAATTGTACATTATTTTTTGGAAAAATTGAGATTGTTGATTCCGTCGCTAAAACAAGTCTTTGGGCGTCAGTTTATTAAAATAGCATTAACGTACTATGTCGCTAAAACAAGTCTTCGGGCCAATTTATTTCAATTTATTAAAACTGCATTACGGGCGCCAATTTATTCCAATTTATTACATTACGCCACATTGTATAGTTCTATATATATAGCGGATATAAGGGGCCCTCCGCTTAGGCCGGGTTCGGGAAGGTCGGGAACTAAGGCCCCGTTTGACAAAAAATTTTTCCCTCTTTTTTCAGTTTTAAAAACTGAAAAAAATGTCTGGTCCGTGCCAACCATTTTCTGCGGTAAGTATATCCGCGATACTATATAGCGGACAGTTTGGACTAAGTGTAGAAAAAACTAAGTGTTGGAGAGGTGGAAGTAAGTGTAGAAGAAAAAACTAAGTGTAGAAGAAAAAACTAAGGCCCCGTTTGACAAATTTTTTTTCCCTCTTTTTTTCAGTTTTAAAAACTGAAAAAAGTGTAGAAAAAACGAAGTTTTGGAGAGGTGGAACAAAGTGTAGAAGAAAAAACTAAGTAGTGGTATTCTAAGTAGCGGACGTAGAGAACACAACCAAAAACATTCTGCGGGGCCGTCCGCTATACTATGTAGCGGACGTAGAGAAGATGTGTCGTCCGCTACATAGTATAGCGGACGTAGAGAAAACTACCAAAAGTCTAGCGTCCGCGATACTATATAGCGGACAAGGAACAGACCCGCGATACTATATAGCGGACGGCAAATGTATATTGTCCAGCGGACAGCAAATATATATATTCAAACCCAAAAGAAAGTCCCCCTATAACTTCTACACTCTTCTCCCCGTGTTCTTCCTACTCACAAATATTCCCAGCGGCGTTGGCAAGCAGATCTGCGCAATTTCTTCATAAGAGCAGCTTTAATCCCCCCCTAATAGATCACGTAAGTTCACAAAATCAATCCTTTACATGTTTCTAATCTATAGTTGTGATCAATATTGCGTTTTATGCGTGGTTTTGATTATGCATTGAGCATGTGCTAGCGGTGATGAGGATTTATATATGTATGTATTTGTTCATGTGCTAGCGTTTGTAAAATCCGATTCCATAGTTTCAGTTGCAAAAAATGGAATTTATCCCTGGACCAGAAGATCCATCCGTGTTATACGACCAAGCCAACCATATCAGTACGCTCATATGGGATGGTGGAGTAAGATACATTATTTATCAACTTTCTTATTATTACGAACGTTGTTTTACCGTTCATTTTGCTCAAATTGTATTTATTAATAATTCGTAGGAAAGAGAACTTCTCACCACCGTAGAAGTATCTCGCGAGTTCACGAGATGGACCTTGAACAATTCCCAGAAAAGCATACTGCGTGGAATTGGGTTTGGGATTTTCACGCATGGGCAGATCTTTCAACAGCTTGACCGGGCCTTGATAGGTGCCCTTGTTGAGAGGTGGAGAAGTGAAACGAATACGTTTCACTTCCCGATCGGAGAGATGACGATTACCCTAGAAGATGTAGGGTTCATCTTGGGGTTGCCGGTGACGGGGCGGCCGGTAATTGCTCCTCCGTCAGACGCAACGAATAAGAGAACAGCGCGAGACTTCTTCACTTCGATACCCCAGGATCAATTTAGCACTGGTGGTATAAAGTTGAAGTGGTTGGTAGATACCTACGGGGTTTTGCCGGAAAACTATACGGGCCGTGAGCTTGTGGTGTACACAAAGGCCTTCCTCTTGTGGGTGATGGGAGCAATTTTATTCCCAACGACGTCGAAGAACACGGTCAGCGTGAAATATTTACCGTTGTTGGGTAACCTGTCGGAGGTTGGGGATTATGCCTGGGGTGCAGCGGTTCTTTCGTATCTGTACCGAGCATTGCACAAGGCAACGAGGCCCAACTCCAAAGCCATATGTGCATGTCTCTCGCTATTGCAGGTATATCATATAAATCATGTCTTCGTTATTGTGTTTTATTTTTGTTGAATCGACGATATAAATATAATTTTTTGATGTTCTCAGGTGTGGTCTTACGAACACCTTGCTCCCGGTGCACCAACGCGTAGGGATGGAACCGACAAAGTCTGGCCTCGGTTGTGTGCTTGGGAGTACAGCCGGAGGGCTAGCCACTACAAGAGGAGAGTCGATCCCCATCACAACATTACGTACTATCGAGGGGAGTTCGACCGTCTATCTCCGGGCCAAATGCGTTGGGCACCGTACATACGTTTGGCGCGACGGGTGGGAGAGTCGTTCGTCTTCACGCTCTCCGGGTTGCAGCGCACACCCCTGATCCATTTCGAGCTCGCAGAGTGGCAGCTGCCCGACCGAGCAATGCGCCATTTTGAGTTGGAGCAGGGTTTGCCAGTCGATGCCCCGGATATGAGGGTTAACAGGAACCCACCGGATGTCGGAGTGTTTGGCACCGCCAATGCGTACGAATTGTGCGCGGCCGAAATAGAGCTTTGGACTTCTTGGCAGGACACACTGGCGGCCATCGTCTCGGAGCCAGACCCCGTTATCAGCATCGATCAGTACGATGAGTGGTACTACCGCATCACGCGGAGGAGAGTAGCCCCTGTAAACTTTGAACGTGGGGAGAGGTATGCGCCTAGGGGTCAGATCGATGAGCGTATGGCATACAATCTCGTAAGTTGCCCAACAAGTCTGACTTGAACCAAATTAGTTGAATATAAATGTCTGATTGAAGTTACTTAATTTTTTATCTCTTTGGATGTAGGTTAATGCCTCGCTTGCATTCTTCCAGAAGTTGAGTGAGCGGAGGGATCTGGTGAGCGCAATGGGCGAGGATCTTTGCCAACAGGCTGCGACATTGGCTTTAGGCTGCGGGAATTTTTTGCGCCAAGCATCGGGCCAGTCTTCGGGAGTAAGCCCGGGAATGGGTTATACGGGCGTCAGCCAGGGATACGGTGATCCCTCTGGACAGGCTTCAGGGGTGAGTCAGGGAGTTGTTGGTACCTCTGAAGCGGGGATGGGACAGGCTCAAGCGTCGTGGGGCGATTACAGCGGCCCCTCCTTCAATTTGTTCCCGGAACCCCTCTCTCAAGTCACGCAAGACTTTCCTTTCGGAAACTACGGTTTCTCCGAGGCACTGCCCATTGTCCCGTGGGCGGGACCAGTTGGCGGCCCCGAAGGGGAATATCAGCCGGCCGAAGAAGGAATTGGAGGCCAATATCCCCCGATCGACCCCCGAGGGCAATATCCGAAAGGGCATCCAGCCAGGCCCCTAAAGCCGCATAAATGCGATCTAATCCGAGCCCGTTATTTTAGCGGGGCCCCCCAAGACGGAGCGTCGTATGACGTGGATCACCCCGAGGGCTTGGATTACAATGCCTCTTGGACAGAGATCGCCTCGCTGGCGCCGGGATCTTGGTTAGACAGCGGTGTCATCTCGCACTACGTGCAAATTCTGAGGCGAAGGTGTCGGGAGCATCCAGACATCGGTCTGCGCGTGTTTATCTTGGATGCTTTTTTCCATCAGCTCCTAGTACAAGAGTGGCACGACTGGGGCAATGCAAGGAAGGGGAGAGGCATGGCCCAGTGGAAACCGTCCCCTAACCTACAAGCATATCTTGCTAGGGATAGTCCAGTGAGCGCAAGTGTTGCCGACGTGTTTCTAATCCCCTTTTTAGGGAATGCCCACTGGTACTTGGTTTGCTACGAACCATTACAGAGCACGGTTTCAGTCGTCGACAGTCTCTACGACGATACCGACGTGATGCCTGTGATTGATATGTACCGAGGCATAGGCCAGTTGGATGCCATGGTAAGATCCTGTTTCCTTCTTGTTGTAACTTGCATATTATAAAACTGATTAATCTTATTTTGCTAGCTATGTTTAATGCTTATTATGGTTCTCGCAGAATCTTTTTGCTGCCCTGGTCAATGGTAGGCGTCGGGAGAAGGTATCGCGCAGGCCGGTCCTCATTTTCCGATTGAAGAGGAGTAGGCCCAAGCAACATAATTCCTCGGACTGCGGCGTCTTCCTCTGCATGTACATGGATTACATTTGCCGGTCTGAGAGCCTCAAGAAGACTGTCTGGAGCGAAGAATGCATACAAGACTTTAGGTATAGGATTGCTTGGCAAATTATAAATGGCCGGCCTAGAGCTATTAGGTTTATTGTAAATCCGTGTAAGGAACATAATTCCTGCGAGAGATGATGTTCCCCAATTCACATTGTAACGTTACAACACTTTTTTAACCCAAAAAATTTATTGAATGCGATTGATTTTATTGACCAATATGATTTAACGGTGGGAAACCAAGTGTTGGATATCTGTCTATCTGCAGGGCAAGTGTTCAAAAAATAACAAAGTGATCGATAATATGTGTATCTGCGGGGCCGTCCGCTACATAGTATAGCGGACGCAGAGAAGTGAACCAAAACCAAAAAAAACTAAGTGTTGTAGGGGGGGTATTCTGCGGGGCCGTCCGCTACATAGTATAGCGGACGCAGAGAAGTGAACCAAAACCAAAAAAAACTAAGTGTTGTAGGGGGGGTATTCTGCGGGGCCGTCCGCTACATAGTATAGCGGACGCAGAGAAGTGAACCAAAACCAAAAAAAAACTAAGTGTTGTAGGGGGGTATTCTGCGGGGCCGTCCGCTACATAGTATAGCGGACGCAGAGAAGTGAACCAAAAACAAAAAAAACTAAGTGTTGTAGGGGGGTATTCTGCGGGGCCGTCCGCTACATAGTATAGCGGACGCAGAGAAGTAAACCAAAACCAAAAAAAAACTAAGTGTTGTAGGGGGGTATTCTGCGGGGCTGTCCGCTACATAGTATAGCGGACGCAGAGAAGTGAACCAAAACCAAAAAAAAACTAAGTGTTGTAGGGGGGGTATTCTGCGGGGCCGTCCGCTACATAGTATAGCGGACGCAGAGAAGTAAACAAAAACAAAAAAAAACTAAGTGTTGTAGGGGGGGTATTCTGCGGGGCTGTCCGCTACATAGTATAGCGGACGCAGAGAAGTGAACCAAAACCAAAAAAAAACTAAGTGTTGTAGGGGGGGTATTCTGCGGGGCCGTCCGCTACATAGTATAGCGGACGCAGAGAAGTGAACAAAAACAAAAAAAACCTAAGTGTTGTAGGGGGGTATTCTGCGGGGCTGTCCGCTACATAGTATAGCGGACGCAGAGAAGTGAACCAAAACCAAAAAAAAACTAAGTGTTGTAGGGGGGTATTCTGCGGGGCCGTCCGCTACATAGTATAGCGGACGCAGAGAAGTGAACCAAAACCAAAAAAAACTAAGTGTTGTAGGGGGGTATTCTTTAATACCTTAGGTTTCTAATGTTGTGCTGCGCAGTGTAGCGGACAGTGTAAGAAATCACGTATAAAAAAATGATTGTAAAGGTTATTACAAACGAGTCATTACTAAAATATTATTACAAAATGTCCGACACTTTTGATGGCTCATAAAAGATTATTACAAAATATTCAGTACACTAAAGTTCCACTGCAGCTTGTTCGTCCTCATCCTCGGCATCATCTTCTTCCCCGTCTTGCAAAGGCACTGGACTTATCCCCAGTGCCTTGTAATGGTTCCGCTTGTCGTGGTCTGTCATTTTGTTGCACAATGCACACCTTCTTAGCTTTTTTGGTTGAGTTGCCGTCTCAATAGAGCTTTTCATCCGCGTAGATCTCTTGCGGCCTTTCGTTTGCGATATAATTGGATCCGAAGGCCGGATATCATTGTCGGCTCCCTCCCCCGGCTCGTCATCTTCTGATCCCGTCGTAGGCTCGGTGTCAACCGCATTGCTGACTGAAGCTGCTTCCAATTGGTCGACGATGGGCTCTTGCTGCTGAGCTACCTCGAGGAGATGTTTATATCCGACCATTGTAGCAGCACCCTTTACGGACAAACGGGTGAACATCGTCACCAGATGATTATACCGCAACGTCTCTGATTCTTCAAAGTCAGTATACGGGTGCTCCGGAAAGGAAATGGTACCGTGCAACCTGTTTGCACCTTTCGTCCAACGTGGCAGGACGTATTTATCGGGGATTGTCCTGATATTCTTCTGTGTGAAAAACCGCAGAATGTGTCTACACAGGATGCCATGGAACTCAAACTTCTTACAAACACATGTCACCGAGTCCGTCAATGTGTCGTGGGTCACCGTATAAATTCTGCGCAGCTTCTCAGGGACGAGGTCATTCACGAGCGAATAAACCTTGTACTCACGCGACGACTTTTCTGCCACCTTATATATACTGTATCGGCCCGATTTTTGCAGCTCTACTTGGTATAGCAGGAAGATCTCCTTCGTATAGACTTTGGCACCGTTCAGCTCCAGCGGGGTCTCAAGCAACCTTCTCCTTTGCTTGTACGTGGTTGCAAAGTCTGCAGCCCTTTCTTTCACGAACAACGACGCAACCGCTTTTTGTGCTGATGTGACGAAACTCTTCAAATTGGTAGCTGTACCCACATAACTATCGAACGTGGCATTCATAGATTCACTCCTGCCCGTCGTTTTCATGCCCGCAGAAAAATGACTTCTCGTGTAAACACCAATCCATTGCTCTTTGAGCCCGTACAAGTGCTGGAGCCACTCGTTGTCTTGCAATGAGTAATCCCGAACAAGCTTTTCCCACCTCTCCTCGAATTCCTCAATCGTTAATGACTTGAGGACGCATTTGTCAAAATCCTGTTTAAAGTCTGGATACTTTGCGTACATGTGATGCAGACGTTCAGGGTATTTGTTGCTTATGTGCCAAGTGCACAAGTTGTGTCGAGTATCTGGGAAGACGGTAGCAATAGCCTTCTTCATTGCCAAATCTTGATCGGTGATGATAACAGTCGGTGCTTTGAAGTTCATTGCTTCCAGCCACACCCTAAACAACCATTCAAAAGAACTCTCGCTCTCGTCCCTTAACAAGGCGAACCCGAACAGGATGGAGTGATAATGATGATTGACGCCCGTGAAAGGAGCGAACGGCATCGAGTACTTGTTGGTACGGTATGTGGTGTCGAAAGTCACGACATCCCCAAAATGCTTATAAGCTAGCCTCGAACGACCGTCGACCCAAAAAATTGTGCTAACTCGATGCTCGTCGTCAAGTTTATAGTCGAAGGTAAACTGCGGGTCCTCCATCTGCATCCGTTTCAATAGGCTCATTGTCGCTTGCGCATCATTGAGGTCATACGCGGCTCGTCTATGGGTTCGGACCGCGTTACGAACGTCTGTCGTGTTAAAGTTTAAATTTTGAATTCCCCCAGCCTGTTCAGCAAGAACATTAATCATGTCGGTAGGTCCTAGCCGCGCATCGCTCATTGTGTGAATTAGGCTCCTCGCGACCTTACCCATCTTCTTGTGTTGATGCATCTGACTCACCTTAGAAGGGGTTACTAACGGGTGATTGTGTGCCAGTTCCAGGCTGGTAATAAGCCAATGATCTTGTTTGGCTTTATAGCTTACGAACATCTTGACCTGGCAATTCGTGCGCGCAAAGCAATCCCGTCTTCTCCGCGCATACCCTATTTCGTCATCATCACTGTCATCGTTGCCTACGCGTGTCTCATTTTGCACTGGGTTTCTGCCCCTATGACACTCGTATAAGCGAGAGCATATCCTTTTCGATACGCTGCTTGTTCTTGTAGTTTTTATTCTAATGCCAAAACCAACCCTCAATGAATAAGCTCGAAAACATTCTCCAGCTTCTTCCAACGTTTGAAAGGTTCGTCCTAGATACGGATCACTAGCATCTACGGGGGTGCTGGAGCTCGACACGAAATCAGACATTGTGAAAAAGACCTATGTAGAAATAGAATACGCTTATTATCTCAAAATTATCTTGACGATTAGACCGATTTAGGATACCATATACATAATCTCAAAAGTGTCTCCTATTTTGCTAATTATATATTTACTGAACATAACAAATTAAAATTACTAAGATAAACGGTAGCAAGATCACAAACTTTACCTTGCTTGAGTGATGCTTGAACCAAAAGTGTGTTACTCCAAGAAAAGCTTGAAGGGTGCTGAAAATGGAAGCAAGTGAATCTGAAAGCCCCGCATAAATTTTGCTGAAAGAGCCGAGTAGGGATAGATTCTAGGATACCAGGGGACAGTTCTCGGGGCTCACGCCCGAGACTTTATAGGCGACCGAGGGGACAGGCCCTGACATGTGTCAGCCTAGAGATCGTCCGCCATACAGTATGGCGGACGCCTTTTTCCTGACACATGTCAGGAACAGAAAGGCGTCCGCGAGACAGTCTCGCGGACATGGGAGGAGGGCAAAAAGGTAAAACTCCCGTCCGCGAGACAGTATGGCGGACGGGGATCAGTTTTGGAAAAAGGCGCGATCTGGACCGTCCATCTTTCAGGATGGACGGTCAGATCGCGCTAGCAACTTAACTCCATTTGCTAGCGCTATCAATGGATCAGCTCCCATATATATATATATATATATATATATATATATATATATATATATATATATATATATATATAATTCCTACCTTCCTAGACCTTTCTCCTATCCAATCTAATCCGTTAGTTCTAAATATTGTGGAGTTTCGAAATCATGCATTATCAACTTCTCGCCGTTCAACATAATTTCTAGTTGTAGCTCGTTATACATTATGTTTTTTTTCCTCCCCTTCACACCCGTTAATGCTCAACTATGTTAAATTTGGTATTTTAGTTACATACCTCCACATGTCTTGACATTAAGATTTAAGTGCGACACTCATTTCTTGAACATATTAATAAAGGAACATTGTCTATTATTTGAAGGATGCATGATACTAGTTTTGAGTTCTTTTGTGACGGTAAAAGCATTTATCCTAGTTCGCATAAAATAAATATACAGAACATAAATTTGTTCTTTCATTTTTCTTGTAAGAAGAATATACTAAAGATTGTAGTTTAATATTCTCGCAGTCTAAAGATGCCTCACAATAACTTGATAATCAATAAATTAAATATTTTACAAAGGTGTTTTAGTTTCTTAAAATGTGCAGCTCACGTCAAGTTGAAAGACACAAGGGGAACAAGTGTGGGCACAGAAACATTCAAAACGGCGTCATCTTGGGTGTCTTCCCCCCCCCCCCCCCCTTCAAGCATCTGTATGTATATTGATTTGTTGCTAAAAGTGCATATTAGTGACAATAATATTACTAACTTTTTAGCGTACAGCCTCACATGTATGTGCTCCGTACAACTTGTTATGATGCAATTTGATTCATGTACCTGAAATTCAATATATTTGGATACATACCATATAGTGTATCAGACCAGCCTAGTACAATGGAAACATCAAACGTTGTCTCCTCCCTGATCGATCACATTGGCTCACTCATTCGAAATCTCGGGGAAAACGAACTGCTTGTCCAAATTCATCGAACTGCTCTTCACACTTGTGTGTGTATTGCCATAACTGCATTAGCGTATCGTATCATCGAACTAATGAATGTTTCAGAAAGAAACCCAGCCCGACACGCCGAGGTTCTTGAAACTAACTCACATGGAACTGGAAATGTTCCTTAAAGCCCACACTAGATACCCGGAATCTTCAATCACTGCGACGTTTCACACCGTCTTCTCTCGTTTTCCACATTTCAGAGCGGTAACTCAGCCAACAAGCATCTGGATAGGCTCATCTGATGAACATTAGCTTTTGTAAAGATTCCCCTGGTTTAGGACATACGAAGGGGACAAGGTACCGTGGATGTTCACATACTAAGGTATTACCGTGTGTTGTTCTCGTTAATATAGTCATTTGCCGAGACATTATTATATTGGAGGACGTTTAATATTAGTAACCACGTAAATACGAAATTGAATACTGACTTGCTTTTTGACTTGTGCTCGTCAGGCAATTGACGATTTTTGGTACGTTTGTGACGACGAAAAGTCCTTGATCACCAACTCCTGTGATGTTTCCGGTCTCCAACGCGGCGCGCTTGTGGTTATTTGACTAGTGTTGTGTTGAATCTTGGTGCAATGTTATTCCATTTACATCACGGATTTTCTTGTTGAGTGCATTTATTTAGGGGCTTGTATCTTCTTTTTGGAATGCATAGGGTCCATACAAAACTTGAAAAGCTTAACAAATAGTAGTTGATTTGGGTACTATCTGGGGAATGAAAAGGTATATGCATGACGCAGGTTTCTCTCTGTCTTTAAAGTGTGATTGTTTTGAGGGATGGCAAGACTACAAGTTTGTTGTTTGTACATGGGAAAGTTGGTATCGTGGGCACGTAGAACCAAGGGAGGTTCATTTGATTGCTTAGTATGCTAACAATAATGTTGGTTCCATTTATGACTGATTATTGTCGTTAAATCTGCGTTGTGCAAGTCAATTATGTTGTTTAAGAGCAACATTGATTTGCTAACACTCCGGTTGATTTTCTCCTGGGAGAGGGTCCAAATGTTTTAGACGGGATGCTAGTCGATTGTCAAATACGCCAGCACAAAAGTATTGATTAATAGCTAATGTTTCTCCAAAAGAACTAAATGCAATTGGAAGCTGGACTAATAGAAAGAGAATGGGAGCGATTTTCGGCAAAAGTCTCTCTTAAAGTGGTTTATGGTGGCAATTCCAAAGTTAAATCTGTTAAGTTCAATGGGATGTTATTAGTATATACACGAGAGAGACCACTCTTGAACGTATCGGCCTCCAAGAGCTGAGGGAGGTCTATACTATCATTCTGTCTATAAATAAGCTATAAATTGTGGTTATCAGCATTCTCCTGTATTTTACTTTTCTCCCGGACACTATTGTCCTCTCTGTCACACCTGAGTTTAGGAATGAGAGTTTAAAAGTAAAAGATAAATAAACTTGATATCTATGTCATTGAGCTTGCTCTGGTTGCTGATAATCTGCTTGCAGTTTCATTGCATTCTGTATTTTCCTCGAGTTTTCTCCCTTCGAGTTTCATCTTTAAGCGAGATTTGATGGTAACAAAACCAACTGCCTTTGGAATGACTCTTTCTTGGTTTATGAAATATTATGCTTGTTTCATGTTTTTCTATTCCCCAGTGATAGCAAAACATGATCATGCACCTGCTAGTATAGATGATAACTGGTTGTCCATGCTATATATAGGTAACAAGTCTTCTGAACTAGATGTTTCAGGTGGCATATTAAGTTTGGTTGAATCACCTGCATTTATAGCAAACTTCCCTTGGTCTTGTTCTTCGGCTATAAGTTTGTTGGAGTTCCTTGATCATTATGGCCGAGAATGGTGATCTTCCTGCTGCCAAGAAAAAGTGGACGATTCCACTTTTTGTTTTCTTTAAAGATGCCAGGTACCACTTCTGTGTGTTGCATTTGCAAATTATTATCATCTGTGGCATGCTGGTTAGATAGGAATGAGCTAGAGATGTGGATATAGACATGACATACTTGTCATCTCAGCCTTTAGCCTTAAGAGGAATGGGATTCATCTCTTTACGCTAAGCGTCTGAGATGCAATCCCTTTATGGTTACCTGCCATGAAAAGAGGGCGGCCGGAGGGCTCCCATCATTGCAGTCTGCAGAGGGTTGATATATGCAGCCTTAGAGCCTTACGTGCACTAGCAATCTAGCATAAAGAGACTGTTATCATGTGTCAAACACGTGACGCCAAAGTCACTGTGGAACATCCTTAAAAGTTGCGGCAAGTCTCACCCCTGGTTATTGATCTTCATACACACTGAATATCAACAGGAGTATTGGTACATTAATTTTTATTGGCGACCTCTGTTTGGTACTTTACATGACTGTTTTTCTTCTAAACAGAAAATGCAGGTTAGTGTTTCTAAGCGCTGATGCTTGCTTTCTCCAATTGCTTTGTTCTTTGCAGGCTTGTTTTTAAGATGGACGATCTTGGGTTGGAGATTATACGTATTGCATTGCCAGCAGCTATGGCATTGGCTGCTGATCCTATTGCATCTCTAGTTGACACAGCCTTCATTGGCCATCTAGGTATGCTTTATATTCTGTCTTTTGGTAGCTATTGGCTTTTCGTGGAACTTGCAAAAGAACTACTGCTTGTGTAAGGGTGGGCTTGTATAGATGGCCAAGAGTTGCCCGGAGATTATGCTAATTGTTTAGACTTTAGAAGGTAGAGATTGTAGTCAAAACCTTGTAGCCTACATGCTGATGAGATTATTTTGGCATGGTTTGTGATGAAAATGACCAAGATTAGTACTAGTTTTAAGGTGGTCTTCAGTGGTTGACGTAGTTAGTATTCTTCATTGCTGATGGAAACTGCTTATCAAATTCTGGTTCAGTCCGCATCTTCTAATTTTTCCTCCATTCCCGTTCGTTAGACCTGCTTTCGGAAAGAACCTAAAATGTCCCGTTTGAACATTTTTTGATATTTTCATTCCGTGATGTCTGAAGGTTTTTTTGTTTAGTGGGAGTATCAATGGTTTTGTCACGGGGGTTGTGTTTGCGATGGGATATAAATGGACGAGATTCGTAGTCATGGGTTCGGTATAAGGATCATTGTTATTTCCAAATTGAAGCACAATGCCGAAGACAAATGTTTTTCTATCCTAGTCTGCTCTAGTCTTTCAATTTCATATCACTATTCCGACTTGACTACGTACAAGAGAACTAGCTTGTTATATGAGTTCCGGTCTCTAATTAACTGCATCTCTCTTGTTGTATAGGCCCGGTGGAGATTGCTGCTGTAGGAGTTTCCATTGCCATTTTCAACCAAGCTTCAAAGGTTACCATATTCCCCCTTGTCAGTATTACGACTTCTTTTGTTGCCAAGGAAGAGACTGTTGAAAGAATCGCCAGTGAAGCGCAAAAAGGTGAGAGTTTAGAGAAGGCTTCAAGCAAGAACAATGAAATGAAAGAGCTGATACCAGAAGATGTTGTGCTCGAGAACATGGATAAGGGTTCAGGCACAAAGGGCAAAACAGAAGAGGTGGTTCCAGAAGATGGTAAGCCCTTTGTCATATTGGGCGTGCATAGGACTAACTCAAAAGATCTGTATTTGATGCACATGGTGCTTTTGGCTAGAATAATCAAAATATTTTCAACAATTGGCACCGCAACTCTTTGGAAAATTAGGTTGCTTATTGTCGTCACCTTATCTGCCCTTGTGCATCAGAGTTTACAACAACAGTCTACAAGTCTCCAAATGTTACCAGTGGCAGCTCAAATAAGCACAAACTCAAAAGTAAGAGGCGGCATATTCCTTCAGCCTCAACTGCACTGATTATTGGCGCAGTGCTTGGCCTCCTACAAACCGTATTTCTGATATGTTTAGCAAAACCTATATTGGGTTTCATGGGTGTGAAATCTGTAAGTACCTCCATTAGGAATACTTCTGGCTCCTGAATCTTTGCATTTCATGCTTTTGCTGCGTACGTGTTAATTTTTTTTTTTATCTTCTTTCTTTTTGGATCCACCGGAGGCCTTTTGGGCCCGCTAATGTTGTGGTTTTCCTGTTTCTCATTGCGTGTAGTTTAATGTACTTAATAATGATGTAAAACGTTTTAGAAAATTGGGGGAAGCATACAGAGTCACTCCAAAAAATTAGCTGAACTAGAGCAAACACGGCTAAAAGCAAAACAAAAAGTAGGGAAAGCGAAATTGCCTGGTAGGATTAACGTCAAGAGAGCAGGTCAAAGCTGATTTGCAGAAGGATCTTGTGGGCTTTCAAACATTTTTCTGCTAAGATGGGAAGTTAAGATGTCATCGTTTTAGTGGCTTCATTCAGCAGTCTTGATTGTTCTTATTGAGAATTTGCTGGCTGCGAAACATTATGTTCATAAACTTCATTCTACGTAGTTAGAGTATAACAGGAAATAACCACTGCTTATTTTGAATTAATTGAACAGGGTTCTCCTATGCTAACACCAGCTCTAAGGTACTTGACAGTAAGATCGCTTGGTGCTCCGGCAGTCCTCCTCTCCTTGGCTATGCAAGGGGTGTTCCGAGGTTTCAAGGATACCAAAACTCCTTTATATGCTACTGGTATAGAGTTTCTTCTTTGTTTACTTTTCCTATTTCCATATCGTAAATGGTTAATCATTTCACTAGAAAGTCAGTAAAAGTATGCTTTGTTTGTTGCTGTCCAAAGTGAAAGCATTTTTGAAACATAATTAGGCTTTCTATGAGATCTAGTCACCCGGTAGGAATTGCACGCATGACTATCCTAGAGGGCCTACTGTCCTGCAATTTTTGATATGGAGGCTAACTTTAGAAGTAACTCCACGCAGGCGCCTAATGGACGCTTACGAGGCGAAGAATGGGCAAGGTCTCTAGAATGTTCTATACTCTTCTTGTACATAAGAAATAGATCTAGAGAAGATTCTAGAATGGTAGAGAACCTTGTAAATAGTTAGAGAATTCTAGAAGCAGAATATGATCCGTAGGATCGAATGTATCTCCACCGTCCGTCGAGAGGTGGACTAGTATAAATAGCCAAGGCCTCACTTGGCCAAAGCACACAAGTATTCTTGTACTCAAGCAATACAAGCATACATTCTCCCAAACTCTCTCTTGTGTTCTTCTTTGTGCTTTTGCTTCTAGCATCGCCCAGTCCGAGTGAAAGGCTGACTTAGCACGAGCAAGGGGCTCACTAGCTAAGTGCCGCACGGTTCGACGTAGCGAGAAAGTTCAGTCCGTGACAGGTGGTATCAGAGCTTGGTTACGAGGGGTCGTGCCAAGCAAGGAGCAACACTGGCAGGCAAGGATACTAGTGTGGGAGCATCCGGAGTTGCCGAGGAGAATGTCGTTGCGGAACGTGGGCGAGATCCACTACCACCCATCGGTGGGAAGAAGGGTGGTCGTGGCCAAAGCAAGTCAAGAGACACAATCGTTTCCTTGGATGAACGAACGTGTGTCTTGGAGGAAACCATGGGCGATGTGAAAGACCGCTTGGGCTATGTCGAGCAAAACCTCCAAACCTTGGAGGATCAGGTGTTGGAGGAGCTCGAGTCGCTCAAGAAGGCCGTGATGGATCAAGATGAACTGCGCACTCGATTCATGGAGTTGTTCGCGAATCTTCAAGAACAACTCGACGTGGTTAAAGTTGGCGTGGAGGAGACGAGGCAAGAAACGGCCATGTGCAAGAGGGCCATTGCGGGTGGAGTCGTCGTCACTCATAGTCCAAGGGTGGACGCACCAAAGCCGAAGGAATTTGGCGGCAAGCGGGATGCGAAGGAGCTAGACAACTTCATATGGCATATGGAGCGCTCTTTGAATGTGCTAGCATCACGGATGAAAAGGCTAAGGTAAGGACTGCAACTCTCTATCTCACCGACACGGCTACTCTATGGTGGCGTAGGAAGCACAATGATATCGAGAAAGGCTTGTGCACCAGAGACACTTGGGATGTGTTCAAGAAGGAGATCAAGAGGCAGTTCTACCCAGAGAACGTTACCTATGAAGCGAGGAAGAAATTGAGGGAGTTGAAGCATAAGAGTAGTATCCATGATTACGTGAAGGAGTTCACTACTCTCATGCTCCACATTCCCAACATGACGGAAGAAGACCTCCTCTTCAACTTCATTGACGGCCTCCAAAATTGGGCTAAGCAAGAACTTCAACGCCGAGGCGTGAAGGACATTGACGAGGCCTTAGCGGTGGCGGAGTCGTTAATGGAGTATGCAAGAGTGGGAGACTCCTTGAAGGGGAGGAATGCACAAGTGGCTTCGAAGGGTAACCACGCCAAAGGTGGGGGAGACAAACCCAAGGCGTGGAACAAGGGGAACAATCAAGCCGGCACCAGCAAGTCCGAAGGTCATGGCAAGTTAGAGGAGAGGCGAGCCAAAAGTAAGCCCAAGGACGGATGCTTCTTCTGCGGAGGGCCGCATTGGGCAAGGGAATGCCCACGACAAGGCAAGTTAAATGCCTTGGTCGAGGAGGACGAGGAGCCCGATAATGGAGCTGTACACATAGGCTCGCTCCGAATCCTCAATGCTCTTCATGCCAAAGCCGTGGCGAAGGTTCCAATGGGAGAGGGCCAAGCTTCTACAGGCAAGGGGTTGCTCTATGTGGAGGCAAAGTTGAACGGGAAGCCCACGCAAATGATGGTTGATACGGGGGCAACCCACAACTTCGTCACAATGGAAGAGGCCAAGCGGTTAGGCCTCAAAGTGGTTGGCGGCGGAGGATGGCTAAAATCCGTCAACACCAATGCAAAGCCTCTACAAGGTGCGGCACGACAAGTGGAGATGTGCCTTGGTTCGTGGAGGGGCTTAGTGGATTTCTCGGTGGCCCCAATGGATGACTTCAAGGTCGTGATAGGCCTTGACTTCTTGCGGCAAGTGAATGCCTTTGTGTCGCCTTACAGCAATGTAGTACATATCACGGAGAAAGGAGCGTCGTGTGTGGTGCCTATGTCGGTGGGGACATCTAGCGCCAAGACTCTAGCCTCCATGTAGTTGTCGGCGATGCAAATCGTGAAGGGAGTCAAGAAAGGAGAAGCAACCTACTTGGCGGCCCTAAAGATGGAAGACCATGTGGGGGACTCAACCGAACCACTACTGAGGGAGATCGAGGAAGTCCTTGTGGGGAACAAGGACGTGATGCCGCCTGAGCTGCTGAAGCGGCTTCCACCGAGGAGGGAGGTGGATCATCAGATTGAGCTTGAGCCGGGGGCCAAGCCACCATCAATGGCACCCTATAGAATGGCACCGCCAGAGTTGGAAGAGTTACGGAGACAACTGACCGAGCTAAGGGAGGAGGGGTATATCCAACCTTCCAAAGTACCCTATAGAGCGCCGGTACTATTTCAAAAGAAGCACGATGGATCGTTGCGGATGTGCATAGACTATCGGGCTCTTAACAAGGTAACGGTCAAGAACAAATATCCAATTCCATTGATCGCGAATCTTTTTGACCAACTTGGAAGGGCCAAGTTCTTCACCAAATTGGATCTAAGGTTGGGGTATTATCAAGTTCGCATAGCCGAAGGAGATGAACCCAAGACCACATGTGTCACGAGATATGGAGCATTCGAGTTCTTGGTCATGCCGTTCGGCTTGACCAACGCCCCAGCCACATTTTACACTCTCATGAACAAGATATTCCATCCTTACCTTGATCGGTTCGTGGTGGTCTATCTCGATGACATTGTGGTGTATAGCAACACATTGGAGGAGCACGTGGAGCATCTCAAGACGGTGTTCGAGGTGTTGCGAGAGAACGAGCTTTATATCAAGCGGGAAAAGTGCTCGTTTGCCAAGGAAGAGGTGCACTTCCTTGGTCACATCATCAAGGGCGGAATGCTTCGGATGGATAAAGAGAAGGTGAAGGCGATCAAGGAGTGGGAGGCGCCCGCAAAGGTCTCCGAGCTACGGTCATTTCTTGGCCTAGCTAATTATTATCGGCGTTTTATCAAGGGCTACTCAGCCAAGGCAGCTAGGTTTAACGGACCTACTAAAAAGGGGAAAACTTGGGAATGGTCCAAGAGGTGCCAATCTGCCTTTGAAGGGTTGAAGGAGGCAGTGACGGAAGAGCTAGTTCTAGCTCTTCCCGATCACACAAAGGTGTTCGAGCTATAAACGGATGCATCCGACTTTGCAATTGGAGGAGTATTGATGCAAGAGGGGCATCTAATAGCGTTTGAGAGCTGCAAGTTAAATGACACCGAGCGGAGGTACACGGTGCAAGAGAAGGAGATGACCGTAGTGGTTCATTGCCTACACACATGGAGGCACTACTTATTGGGGAGTCGGTTCTTGATCAAGACCGACAATATAGCTACTAGCTACTTCCAATCTCAAAGGAAGTTGAGTCTGAAGCAAGCTAGGTGGCAAGATTTCTTGGCCGAGTTCGACTACATAATGGAGTACAGGCCGGGCAAGGCCAACTTGGTAGCGGATGCCTTAAGTCAGAAGGCAGAATTGGTGGCTATGTCGAAGGCAAAGGGAGACATCCTAGAGGGAATCAAGGAGGGAATGGAGCATGATCCCTAGCCAGACAACTCCTCAAGCTTGCGAAAAATGGGCAAACCCAACGATTTTGGGTGGAAGGCGGCCTTCTCTACACGAAGGGCCAACGGGTGTATGTTCCCAAGTGGGACAACTTGAGGAAAAAGATCATTCGAGAGTGTCACGACACTCCGTGGATAGGTCATCCGGGGCAACGACGGACATACGCCTTGGTGGAGGCGTCATACTACTGGCCCCAAATGAAGGACGAAGTGGAGGCGTACGTGAAGACTTGTCTTGTGTGCCAACAAGACAAGGTGGAGAACCAATTGTCAGCGGGATTACTAGAGCCTTTGCCTATCCCCGCACATCCGTGGGAGAGTGTAAGCATGAACTTCATTACATGCTTGCCAAAATTGGAGCGATGTGGCTCGATTATGGTTGTTGTAGACCGATTTTCCAAGTACGCAACATTTGTAGCATCCCCAGCCGACTGCACTGCAGAAGAAGCAGCTCGGTTATTTTTGAAGAACGTGGTGAAGTATTGGGGGCTACCGAAGGTTATAGTGAGCGACCGAGACCCAAGGTTTACGGGGGTTTTGGACGGAGTTGTTCAAACTCCTTGGCTCGGAGCTGCACTTTTCAACGAGCTTTCATCCTCAAACTGATGGACAGACAGAACGGGTGAACGCTCTACTTGAGTGTTACTTGCGGCACTTTGTTAGTGCCAACCAGACAAATTGGGCGAGACTTTTGGATGTGGCTCAGTTTTCGCACAATTTGATGAGGAGCGAGGCCACGAACCAAAGTTCTTTTGAGATTGCCATTGGGCAACAACTGCTCACTCCCCTTACACTGGCGGGCGACTACAAGGGGAGAAGCCCATTGGCGGCGCAAGTGGAAAGGTCATGGAATGAGCAAGGGGACGTGGCACGCTCTTACCTTGACAAAGCCAGGCGCAAGATGAAGAAGTGGGCGGACAAGAGGCGGCGGCCGAAAGAGTACAACCTTGGGGACATGGTGATATTAAAGCTGCTTCCGCAACAGTTTAAGTCCTTCAGGAAAGTACACAAAGGGCTGATTCGAAAGTACGAAGGACCCTTTCCCATCGTGGCAAAAGTTGGGAAAGTATCCTATCGGTTGGAGCTACCGCCAAAGTTGAAGTTTCACCCGGTCTTCCATGTCAGTTTGCTAAAACCTCATTATGACGACAAGGAAGACCCAAGCCGTGGAGAAAGTCATAGGGCACCAACAGCAGTGGTGAAGTCCTATGACAAAGAGGCCGAGTACGTGCTTAGCGACAGGCTCGAACGAAGGCGAGAAGTTCCACCAACGCGACACTACTTGGTGAAGTGGAAGGGATTGCCAGAAAGAGAAGCTACATGGGAATCAGCAAATGATCTTTGACAGTTCCAGGACATCGTAGACCGATACCAAAAAGAGGTTGCGACGAGGGCGTCGCGAGATTAGGTGGGGGAGAATGTCCCTCAATTTTTGATATAGAGGCTAACTTTAGAAGTAACGCCACGCAGGCGCCTAATGGACGCTTACGAGGCGAAGAATGGGCAAGGTCTCCAAAATGTTCTATACTCTTCTTGTACATAAGAGATAGATCTAGAGAAGATTCTAGAATGGTAGAAAACCTTGTAAATAGCTAGAGATTTCTAGAAACAGAATATGATCCGTAGGATTGAATGTATCTCCACCGTCCGTCGAGAGGTGGACTAGTATAAATAGCCAAGGCCTCACTTGGCCAAAGCACACAACTATTCTTGTACTCAAGCAATACAAGCATACGTTCTCCCAAACTCTCTCTTGTGTTCTTCTTTGTGCTTTTGCTTCTAGCATCGCCCAGTCCAAGTGAAAGGCTGACTTAGCACGAGCAAGGGGCTCACTAGCTAAGTGCCGCACGGTTCGACGTAGCGAGAAAGTTCGGTCCGTGACACTATGCACCCTTTACTGAACTCATTTATATTATCGATTGTTCATGCCTGCAACATGAAATATCTGTAGACTACTATTGAGTTACTAGAGAAGCTCCAATAATGTGAACAATAAACTCTACAGCCAACAATCTGAATCCCGTGGATTGCACTTCATGCACTGAGAATTGCATGAGAAAAATATTTCTCCCCCTAGGTTCTTAATTGAAGAACACTGAGTTGGCCCGACCTAATTATGTAGATCTGTGTTTGTGATTTGATATATGCCCTGCAATTTAACTAGAAATACACTTGGGGATTAAACTGAATGTAAGAAAATGGAAATACTATTTTTTCTGTATACTTGGGTAATATTTCAACATGTTTCATAGTAAAAAATGCTTAATACACACAAACGCAGGAAGATATGTTCCACCCTAAGCATAAAGCATACTGAATAGCCGGAGGCCAATTGCAGTGAAGCTAATTCATACAACACAAAAAGTGAAGAGAGAACATCTTTACCTTTAATTTTCTGTAGTGTGAGACTGTTTCTTATAAGTCATGCACTTTCTCTAAAATATTTCTGTTGCATCTTGTTTTCTAATACCTTGACAAAATTAAGGTGACTGAGAGTTTCATATCATGGAGCAATCTGCTTTCACATGTGCATAGATTAAACATTTTGCGCATAGGTTCATTTTTGTTGCGAAGTATCTTGAGTTCATAGTTTACGCTATCATCTCACATATTTGTGCACGTGGCAGAAATTACTGGGAGCTTATTGGCATTTTAGCTATACCTTTATTTGTCGTATTCTGTTGTATGCAGTTGCAGGAGATGTAGCAAACATAATTTTGGACCCCATTCTTATTTTTGCATGTCGTTTGGGAGTAAGCGGTGCGGCCATTGCACATGTTCTTTCTCAGTAAGCTTTGTATTCAGAAACCTCTTCAGTTCGTTTTGATATCATGCGGCATTCTTTTCAATAAGTGCTGTTCTTCATAGTAGCAGTTTTGCAACGCCTTCTTCCTAGAACTTAAGTATTGTTATCAACAGGTACTTGATATCTCTTATCCTGTTAATCAAATTGATGAAACAAGTGGACTTGTTACCTCCAAGTGTTGGAGACTTGCAGTTCAGCCGGTTTCTTAAAAATGGTAAGCTCTAGGAACTTGTTTTGGTACTTCTGCAGTTTCACCTTAAGTTGCTTTGGTACTTCTGCACTTGCACTTCAAGTGGAACGGCTATTCTTCCATGTTGATAACATGTTTTTAAATTTGAAATTATTGATAATCTTACCTTTAGGTCTGTTTTTCTTCTTCCTTATATATGGTCTTCATTTGTATCTTCTAACATTTTGTCATATGGGGCACAGGTTTTCTATTATTGGCTAGGGTGATAGCTGCGACCTTCTGTGTGACTTTGGCTGCATCCTTGGCTGCAAGGCTTGGCCCAACACCGATGGCTGCATTTCAGGTTTGCTTACAGGTCTGGATGACATCGTCACTTCTTGCTGATGGTTTGGCTGTTGCTGGACAGGTAAATCTCTCTCTTCATGATCATGGTTTGCATTTGGAGACGTCCGAAATGACAAGAATCTATTTTCCCAGTGTTAGGATTTACCTCAATATCAATGACTGCTTTGTTAATCGGTTATTGTCGAACTTGGTCCTTGAGAATATACTCATGGTGCAAAGTGAGGGCAGATACCTCACTTGTAAAAACTGGACAAAATCGTAAAGCCCAAGACTGCTGATAATGAGTGATAGGTGAGCACAAACTATTGTTATCCTCTCATCACTCAATTTTACTTTCTATAGAAACCAGCGCCTAGTTCTCATTTCGTTAACGCATCTTTAAATATGGAAGGATGGTCCATTGCGTTCAAATGACACAGTATGTCTACACTAATAATGCATGAGAATCAAGTTCGACGTACGTATCCTTGGTCATACTGGCACAGATACATCAAACTTAGGACTCTTAGTTGGAAGAATCAACGACTAATGAGCTCGATAAGGATCCTTGAACCAGTGGGATTTTTCCTGATATGGTTTAAGTATTGGACTTGTAATACCTGGGGTATGCACTTTGTGGGCTGTATTTGTTTGTGCTTAATGGTGATAAAGGAAACTTTACCAAAAGAAGATAATAGCAGTGATTGTGATATAAAACAAATGAATTAAATTATTTCCTGTTCTCAAGGTAAATGACTGATCAATGGTAGTGTTTATATCCTCACTTCGACTTTTGTAGGCAATCCTTGCCTGTGCATTTGCAGAAAAAGACTACGAGAAGGCAAAAGCTGCTGCAACCCGAGTATTACAGGTGTGCTTCCCAATTCAACGGGTAGAAAGAAAGTTCGTTTACGTAATTGTACAATAGTTCGCAGTAGCATTGTTTAGAGAAGAAAAATGGAATTTCTGAACAAGATGGAAGTTCCTAGTCTTATTTCTGCTGATGAATCTTCATGAAGTAGGTCAACTAAGATTATCCTTGCACTTTGCTAATTTTATGGCTCTGACCATTATTTGATGGAATTACCATTAGCATCAAAACCGCTTTCCTTTTCTTCCTTTAATAGGGCACTATTGTTACTTGTTCTTCTATTATTGTTGATGTTCCTGTAATCTGCAAAAAGGCTAAGCCAGATAAATTCCATTTTGCAGATGGGATTTGTTTTGGGCCTGGGGCTTGCTCTTGTTGTAGGACTTGGTTTGCAGTTTGGATCGGGTATCTTTTCAAAGGACAAAAATGTTATTCGCCTCATTAGCATAGGCGTCCCGGTATGTCCGATTGACAGGCCAAATAGAAAGCAACTTTCTACTCTCTTATTACTGTAGTTGAGGAACTTTTCTGAAAACCATCACTTCATTCCTATGATCAGTTCGTTGCTGCTACACAACCTATCAACTCCCTAGCTTTTGTGTTTGACGGAGTTAATTTTGGAGCATCCGATTTTGCCTATTCAGCTTACTCCATGGTAGGTGAAGTATAGATTGTATACACTAGAAACAAAAACATAAAATCTGAACAAGTGGTTATATAATCTCCATCTTTGTTCCGACTAACATTGACATTATTCTGAACTTTCAGGTTGCACTGGCCATAGTGAGCATTGCATCAATATTTGTTCTCTTTAAAGCTGATGGTTTTGTTGGAATATGGGTTGCTCTGACCATCTATATGGCTCTGCGAACATTTGCTGGTATTTGGAGGTAACTTTCTTTGCTGGCATGAAAACAATGAGGACTAAACTTAGAAAGTTGCATCTACTTCACGAACCTAATAGAACCGTATGGAGCAGGTTACTATTAGAATATTGAAGCTCTATCATAATATTGGAGGAGATTTTTTTGGACAAAGCAAAAGACCTAAGTTGAAACCGTAGTACCAGACATTGCACAAAGAGAAGCCATTTGCACCTCCTAAGATTTTTTTTTTTTTAGATTCCAAACAAAATAGAGTCGCATTTTATTACTTGTTAATGCACACTTAAGATTCTTAAAATGAAAAAAATATCAGATTTCTGTAGAGTATGGACCTTGCACTAGTATAATGAGCTGAAGCTTATATGTCCTAGCGATTAATGGAATGCTGCTGTGTGCAGGATGGGGACGGGAACGGGACCCTGGCGATTTCTCAGGCGGCCAATTGAAGAGATAGGACTTTGAGTTACTATAACCACTTCCTATTTTTCTCACATCTGTTTGTTTAACATTCCTTTCTGCTATTCTGCTAGCCGTCTGTATTATACCTGGAGCCCTTCTGCCGTTGTACCAGTGCATCTCTACGTTGTCCTCAGAATCTAGACATCATATACGGCTGACTTTCCCTGCACCTTGCAGTCTCTTTGTGTGTTCTATCACCCTTGAGCTGAAAACCTGTATTCCATGGTTAACCCCTCGGCGTATGAGACCATGAAGCCATACAAACTCTGGACACACTCTGCACAGCTGCGTTGTGGAGACTGTCTCTGCACAGCTGCATTATGGATCCCTAGCCGCGTATGCCTTACCAACTTGACGTCGTTTATGCCTGGGGTCAGCAGTGGTGATGGTGTTATGGATCCTAGTTATTACTGATGATACAGCTGCATGTAATCTTATTTGTTTTACTTTCTGCAAAATTAATAAATGGGGTTTCTTCTCTTATGTACTGAGGTTGAATCATTAAAAGCTTAGTTCCAGTCCATCTCACCTTGTGACTTTGTTTGATCCTCATATTCGCTTCTACTATGTGTTAACTATTAAAAGTACTTTGTGGCCCTTAATTTAAGCTTAGCTTATTATTTGGGAAAATTAGGAAACGAGGGGTTTTAGGAATAAATATTTGTGAAAGGTGGGATTCTTTTGAAAACTTAAGAAAAAGTGGGGTGACTTTTCAAAATTTCTGAACAAGGGGTACACTTAAGAAAAAATGGGTTTTTGAAATCAATTAATTTGGCCTTCCCAGATTACCCTTTCCGCCAAAATCGTTGACCTCTGTTCTGGTACAAGTCATTTTCTGTAAGAATGCAAGTATGGTTATGCGAAAACATTTGTCAGTTTGTACAGATATTCAAGTCGCAACTAATGTAATACTAACTTTGTCTAAGAAAAGAGCTTACATCAGAGCACCTAAAAGATTTGCCTAGTATGAACATGGTGGGGTATAATACACATAGATCTTGAAATTCATCTACACCTAAATATGATAAAGGATCCAAGTTTTTTCCCTTCTTCAGAATTTGCAAATACTAGGCAGACATTATAAAGTTCATTAATGGGTGTTCCGTGAGTGTCAATATTACTAAAAGAACTACACCTAATTGCATTCATTCTGGTGCTTGCAAATTTTAATCAAATGTCAATTCTCAATTCTCCCTCACTAGCACAAATTACTTCAAATAAAATAGTAACAATAAACTTATAAATGTCAGGTCAATTGAAGGCTAAAAGTAGGGAGTCCTGTGTTAACTTACTTCCTCCATAAGACCCACCAAATACCACAACAGGTGATGTTTCGAAGATAAATTCTGCTTCAAACTCCTTATCGGCACTGCAAAGTCAGCTAAAGCTTGCTATGATTCAATAGCCCAAGGTCTTGGCACATTTGTAGGAGTCATTCCCGAATGGCATTGATTCTTCGTAAAACCTATGCTGAAAAAACACTCAGACAAATCCCATTAGCACTCTAACTACTTTTGATCATCACTCAACCAAAGAAACTGTTTCCAAGAACACCCAGATGAGGTTTTATCTAAATTTATATCTTTTCCTGAACTGCAAATTTGTATTTCCTGAGATATTTTTAAGATGCATAAAACCATAGAGAGTTTTGTGATAATACTTCAATGAAGACCAATAGCGCTTGAAATTTTGGAGCAATGTCAAGCATAAAACCAGTATTGCCAGCAAACCATTCAATGTTCCCTTCATCTCCACTATAGACAAAAGTTGGTGCTCCACGGTGCCAATAATAATCACTGGTAAGACACTTTTGGTAGAAGATTTTGGAGCTCTTGGATTGGAATGTGAAGTGGTCTAAAACTTGGGGGAAAAAATAGGTTTTGTATAAAAATATTGGTTCTGTTTTGTTGGCTTGTTTTGCAAGTGAAGTTTGATAGGCATTAGCGAGAAAGTATGTTGGCATTGATTCAAGATCTATGTATATTGTACCCCACCATGTTCATACTAGGTAAATCTGTTGGTACTCTAATATAATCCCTTCCCTTAGGTAAAGTTAGTATTGTATTAGTTGCGACTTGAATATCTGCACAAACTGATAAATGTTTTCGCATAACCATACTTGTATTCTTGCAGAAAATGACTTGTACCAGAACAGAGGTCAACGATTTTGGCGGGAAGGGTAATCTGGGAAGGCTAAATTAATTGATTTCAAAAACCCATTTTTTCTTAAGTGTACCCCTTGTTCAGAAATTTTAAAAAATCACCCCACTTTTTCTTAAGTTTTCAAAAGAATCCCACCTTTCACAAATATTTATTCCTAAAACCCCTCGTTTCCTAATTTTCTCTATAACTTTTGAGCATTTTGGCTTTTGGATATCGGAGGACCTTCCCGTCTCAAAAACAACCTGAAATAGTTGACTCAGTTGAATAGTTGACCTGATTCAGAGCAAAGACGACCATCAATCAAGCCAAGCACTTTGCCTCAATGTTGCTAATATTGTTGAACTGCCTGCTGCCGATGTCAGCTCGGTCAAGTGAGCGGCTAGGTAATCAAGCATGTGACATAATAACAACTATGAAACGGAGTTATTTTGAGATACGAAGTCCCGACCATATTATTAATGTGAACTCTAATTTAGACGTATATTACCTGAGCAAAAAAGCTCAGGAGGAGTCATATGTTTACCATTTTTGTTTTTTATTTTTGCCGCTGAAGCTTGGTGTCTAATCCAAGCCCACCAGACATAAGAACCGGCACCAAATTTCATGTATTGTAGATAATAAGAGGTGCTTCTTTTCAAGCAAAGTGTGGTACTAAGATGTGGTCCCCTTAAGTCGAATGGGGCGGCATGAGCCTAGTTTTGATACTATATTGAAGCTTGATGTCTAATTTAAAAGCATGCTCAAGAGCTCAATACCACTAGATATATGAACTAATTTTAAACCCCATTGGAGAAGCGTATCAAATGTAAGAACTAATTCTAAACCTCATGTATTGTCGTTGTGGGACTTGATATTTATAATGATGTCGAAAAATATATTTTTTCTTTATAATTTCTTTATATTTTCATTATTTATTCCTGATCAGAAAAGATGAGTTTTCACCTTAGAATTCAATATAGCAGTTCACGTGTTATGAGTAATCTGTGATTTAGAACAGTTCGGTCCAATGAAAACTCTGAGCTGGAAAAGGTTGTGAAGGAATTCGATGATGCCGTTATGCAGAATCTCAAATTGGAATAAGTTGCTCAAAATATACCCAACTGATAAATCTTTATGGCCCTTGGGATATACTGAAATCTGTGATTTTGTTGGAGTTAACTGTTTCTACTGTACTCTTGTTTCTTTTGGTTGCCAGAGTACATGGTAGAGTGGCAGGGCTCATTTGAGGGTGCCTTAGGCATTAGTACTTTGCCTTTATTTACAAGGCTTTAACCCTTTATCTCAGGAGATCATTGTTTGTTTAAATGTTCGATTTTCCTTTCCTCTTAGCACGTTGTCTCCTTGAGCAACAGAAACATGAGATTAAGAGGAGAACTCCCGAAACAGTCGGCACCACGATAAAGATAGCTCTCCTCTTCCTATCTTGAGAGCCATTCAAGTCCTCTCTTATATTAGCTGCTGAAAATCAGACCATGTCAGGCTTTTAGCCACATTCTTAATCAAATTGATAGGGAGAGAGATTCATAGATTGCTAACATTCGTTTCACGAGATTTAAAGTATGGTATTTAAGATCTAGAGTAGATCTTATGGCCTACATATTTAACATGATAAAAAGGAGTGTTCTTGAGGCACACATATTTAACGTACATCAGAGGGGTTATGCAGTATGATAAAAAGGAAATGCCCAGAAAGTCCAGCACAAACAGCTGGGAACTTCTTCGCATCTTCAACAGTAATCAGGTAAGGGTACTGATTTCTAATTCAAATGACACTATCCAATGAGTTGCTGGATATTAGTCATGTCTACCTCATAATGCAACTTTAGAATGAAGTGCGACACCCAACTTACTAATGGAGCAATATCCGGGACTTCCCCGAAATGAGGAATTCAAAGGAAGTCAAAATACTTACCTTGGTAGAAAACCCATGATTCTAGGCTTTCTTTGATTGCAAATATTTACCATGACAGAAACCCATGATTCTAGCCATTATTTGATTGCCAATAGCTACCTTGACAAGAAACTCATGATTCTAGCCATAATAAATACTTACCTTGTATTGAGAAGTTTGACTCTCACATCTCTTGTATAAAAGGATACAATGTCAATACAAAAGACAAGCTTTTTAAGGAATTCTAAACTCCTTTATGGTATTAGAGCCTTCCACGTGGCAAAGTTGGTGCTACCGGAGAGTTTAATGGGAAGCTGTGAGGCTGGGTAATAATCTGAGTGGTTGATAAGGGTGGGTTGACCATTGTTGGAATGGTATTTGCTCTTATTGTAGAACTTTGTTCATCAATGATGTTGTATGTTGTTGGGAAGAAGGTGACTGAAAGGTAGGATAGAAAAAAAATGTGCAAGTTGAGCATGGGAATCGTGTGTGAACCCGCTAGGTGTTTGTAGAAGCTGGGCCACAGTCGTGTGGTACTATACCTTAGTTTAGTAGCACTTGAAACATGAGAAGAGCTGCAACATACTTTATTTGTTGACACTTAAAAAGCATTTAGCGCACACACACACACACACACACACACACACACACACACACATATATATATATATATATATATATATATATATATATATATATATATATATATATATATAGCAAGCAAGTACTGGCGAGTCATCCCCAGTCCATCGTAACTGTTCGGATTGCAATTTTGTATCCCGCACACCGATGGCTGGCACTTGTTTTAACCAATACATTGATTAGCAACAAAATCACAAGCTTCCCAACTGCATGGGAGCCTAGCACTTCAAGAAAATGGATATTAACTGCTAAGATACTAGAAACTCGCAATTTAAGATGCTATTGCATCAAAGACGATAAAGATAGCAGCATGCAAACGTACCGAACTCCAAATTTTTACCCATATTGTGCACAGATGCAAGTGGATATGATGTTGGTAGGGTTTCAATCTATTGACATTTCTTAATGGCCAATGACACTCTTTGTACTACAAGTTTATGCACATAGTTCGGGTACTGTCACTGTCATTAGCTAGTAGCTATTTGAGGAGTGCACATAAACTACTCAATCTTTTTTTTTTTTGATAATGAAACGATTTTATTCCACTAATGTTGGGGTACATCGTCTTGGATGGCAGGCATTATAAATTCGGGTGCCTCTTCCATCCGAACGCAATAATCATCAAGGACTCTAGCGTATTTTCCTAGTCCATGGGCTACTTTGTTTCCTGTGCACCATACAAGGCTGAATTCACATCTATGAAAGCTATTACACATCATTTTAGCATCATCAATCACATTGCCTATCGCTGATAAATTCTCTCCTTCTTGCCGAAGTGCTGAAATCACATTTGCTGCATCACCTTCAATAATTACGTTCCGAAAACCACTTTATAATCCAAAAAGTACAGCTTCGGAATCTGCCATTGCCTCTGCACATTCAGGTTCTAATAAACCTATCATTTTCTTTGACAAACCTGCATAGAAATCGCCTTTCGTAGCTCGAACCACTACCCCTATACCAATTGCATGTTCCCCTTCGAAAATTGCTGCATCAAAGTTAATTTTATAACAACTTACCGGAGGGGCTGCTAAGAAACATGAATCATATTGCTAGGTTTTGATGGCTTGATTTATGCGTCTTTGTATTGCTTCAGCAAATTGATGGTGGATGAGTACAATTCTAGTGCCTCTTGTTGGGCTCCTATGAATAAACACTCGTTCCTATTGTTTCAAAGGTTCCAGCAAAGTGTCACCAAAACTTCAAAATCCTATGTGTCCACTCTTTCCCTTACATCTTTCCACCACCAATAGACATTATCGCAACACTTGACTTCTTTGTACAGATTAGACGAGCAAAGAGCCCACACTTGTTGGGCAAAACTGCAGTTGCGAAGGATATGATACTAGGTTTCTCCATCTAAACCACATACTGGACACACATTGGTTACTTTCATCCTTTTGTGTATAATGCTACCGTTTGCGATAATTTTTTTGATTCGTGATCAACCTTTGTCTTTGACGAGAGCCATTTGTGATGAATCTTAATAGGTTAAAAAAAAAACTACTTATTATTTACTCTGCCCACGTTTGTGGGCATAAGTGCATGTGGAGGACCTGGAGCTGGATGTGAAGGCCCTAATATCCAAGAAGCTGTAACGATATTTTCTTAAAAAAGAACATTTCCCCACATGAATCACTTTTATTACTACTAGATAGATTTGTAGTTTCAAATTGGGGTATGATAGAATATTTAATTCGAGTACGTATGGGTAAGGGTCTGAAACTTTAATAGTTAGTGACGTGCTAATTACACTAAGGAAGTAAGTTTGTAGCTTACGTGGAGATGGCACAAAGGATATAGTCCAAATCAGCTGCCACATTTACAATAGTAGGATACAGTGAGAGTGGAGTAAGGGCAGGGAGCAAGACTTCCTATGTCACGACCCGAACCCACGGGCAGGCCCGCGAGCTTGGCACGTGACCGGCCGCAGACCCAATGGACTCCAACAAGGGCTCTGCCAGGCCTTACTCGCTAAAACTAACATATGCCGCAGCAGAAATTAAAACTTCTACAACTTAAATTACATTTTCATACTTGAATACAACATTTATGCTAACACTCATCATAACACTGATTCGTTAACAACCAAACTAACGAACACTCTAAATCTTTATCGACTCAACCAATACAGTCTCCGAAGCTCAGTGCCAAATTGTTCCGTCCTATGCTCCTCACCATCACCTTACTTTCAAACCTGAAATGATAAGTAAGGGATGAGCTTCCACGTGCTCAGTAAGTAACCAATGATTCAACTAGGTGGACCATAGCATGCAGAAAACAACTCACTTTATGTTATAGCCACGTTAAGAAATCTAAAACCATAAAGTTGGTAATCATTGGGTAAAACAAATAGAGTACATGAAACCAAAATTTGAAATATAAAATCATTAGCATAAGAGTCATGACAACCGGTTCATTCCCAACATTAGCTCAAACGATAAGCTGCGGTCAGCGTACAGGCCCCACTGACTAGGGCCCGAAATCCCTCCTCCATCCGGGATAAAATTTTGTGGACGCATGGGCAAACCACGAGCAACAGTACTGTGCATCAACATACAAGCCCCGTTGACCAGGGCCCGAAATCCAACTTTCCCCCGTGGATATAGGGCACAGCAATCGAGTAAACCAAAAACCCCCTTTAGGTTCATCGTGAACAAAATCACTCATGAATTGATTCTCAACCATCCTCACATCCTTTCAATAATCATCAAGATGTTCAATATTCACATTAACGTCAATACAAAACATTTCAAATCCGAGTTCCATTTCAGTTTTTAGGCAAAACATCATTTACATGCTGGTCCGGTTTTTCTTTGACGAGAATAAAACACTAAAACCTTTTTGGTAATTTAAGCTAGAGCAGTTAAACGTACTTTAAACGGTCAATAGTAATAAGCAACACATTTTTTTATAGTAGATAAACATATACGTTGCATATAAAATACTAGTTGAATCAAAGGGTCACTTACCTGACGCTACACATTCCCCACATCGAAATCTCCAGAGTGACAATCTCGCTGCTACATCTTGCTAAAAGAACGGTTAGGGCCATTCTTTTTTTATTTCCATGTTCCCAGCTTTACTATGACATGAAGGCATCATTGATGATTCCTGTTGGTTATTTCCTTAAACAACTCCGACGCCGCATCTGACCGCCCGCCACACAACCCTTCCAAAATCGTGCCCAGTTCACCATGCCATTCTCGGCATTTCATCACCGCTGTCGAGCCTCTCTCAACTAACTTGATGTCACTAACCCATCGAGCATGCCCTATTGCTACAATATACACAACCGCACTCCTCATGCAATAGTGTCCAACATGCACCCCTGTTACACCTTATCGTTCACAACCACGCCTACACAACCATGCCCTACAAACACCCCCTGTTACACACTATTGCCCAGCATCAACCACGCAGCATGCACCTTGTATGCACAATAGACACATCACCGTCATTAAACCACAATCGGAACCAAACCAATATCGCAACTACACTACAAACCCTGTTTCATAGTCAGTATCATCAAACCCAATATACCGGCTGCTAGATCCCATAACCAACCAACCACTACATGTGCCATCTTTATACAACCCACAACTAGTCCACCACCATCATCGCTACAATTCTACACCCAAAATCAACTCCACGCTGCACTCCACATTATGCACACAAACATATTGTACCCTGTTAGACACACTATGTATGCACACATTGTACACAGTTCACATTCATGCACATACAAACATGTATACACACTCACACTACACATACCCATCCAACTCGCACCATCATGAACACACGGTATCCCCATACACATCCCCTTACACACCATCGTCCAACAACAACCACCCCTGGATACTTGCCCAAACTCAGACATTGTACACCCACCGCACTATACGAACCCGTCTACCCACAAACACTCAACACATGCAGAACCTGTATATGCAGACATACACAACCGCACTCTTCACCAAGTATACACCCACACCACAATGCCCCATATACACAGCCTATTAGACACAAGTTTCCCGACGACAACCACACCTACGTACTTGACAAACACACAGACGCTGTGCACCCTCAGCTGTACATACAAACCGCCACCCATCGCTAACTGCCGCCAAATGGCCACCGTTTCATGTCCATCAAAATCATAACAACACCACCACCAAACCCATTAT
>JAVXUP010004063.1:0-43064 GCA_033070095.1 Escallonia herrerae | reverse complement strand
TAGCGTTTTAAAGCAATTTTGATATTTTCTGAAGCCAGGGGCATTTTGGTAATTTGCCCCCCCGCGAGGGGTGTTTTTGTAATTTTCCCGAAAAAAAGTTTTTCAGTCCAGAAATGTAAGTAAAACACCTGAAAGGTTGTTTTGAAGCTGGTTTGATGGGCGTTAGGGTGACAATGAACCCCCGGGGGCTATTTTGCTAATTTTACGTTACACAAATCTGTGCTTAAAATAACTTTTAGTTCAGGAAAGGGTGTGAGACACCTGAAAAGTTATTTTAAAGAGTGAATTCAGGAAGCTTGTTGTCAGGGGGCATTTTGGTAATTCGCATCCCCGATAGGGGTATTTTCGTAAATTTGCAGCGTTAAGTTTTTCAAAGGATTTCTTAGTCCAGAAATGTAAGCAAAGCACCTGAAAGGTTGTTTTGAAGCTGATTTGGGGCGTTAGGGTGATAATGAACCCCCGGAGGCATTTCGGTAATTTGTCGCTCATCGGGGGCTATTTTGCTAATTTTACATTATACCAAATTTCTCGAAAGACGGTGGTTTAAATAAATTTTATTCTTCTTTTATTTAAATCTATGACTTGTTGAGAATGATATAATTTTTATTTTTTAGATTCCAGTATAAATATGGATGCAACTGGAGGAAATAATTTTTGTGAAGGTTCTGATCCACCTTACGTTGGTCAAGTTTTTCAAGCACTGGACGAAGTTGAAGCATACTATAGAGCATATTCGAAAACGATAGGTTTCGGTATTAGAACTAAGACGACTAGAAAACGGGCGAATACAGATCAAATTGGTGCAAGACTATTTGAGTGTCATAGAGGAGCACCGCATGTAACTCCGGTCGTTCGGATCAGTGACGAAGGGACAACAAGACAAAGAAAACGGGACACATTTCCGGGTACCGGCTGCAAGGCCCATGTGTATGCAGTACACCGAAAAAATGAAAACCATTGGGTTGTCACAGGAGTGGAGTTGAGCCATAATCATCAGTTGATGACCCCCAGTAAGATTGGTCAAATTCATCAACACCGAGAAATAAGCGCGGCACACAGACAACTAATTTTTACAATGGCCGAGGCTAAAATTCCACCTTCTAAGATGATGGGGGTTTTCTCAAGCCAGGCTGGGGGGATTGACAAGTTGAGTTTCAACGAAGTAGACCTTCGAAATGAACTTCGTGCTCAGAGGAGAGAGTCTTTCGGTAAGAGTGATTCTCAAACTACACTTGATCTCTTCAGGTCCCTTCAGAGTGAGAATTCTGGATTTTTTTACAGTCTCCAACTGGATGATGAGAACCGCATTAGTACTATATTTTGGGCGGACCCCCGTTCTAGAGCTGCTTACCAAAATTTTGGGGATGTTGTGACGTTTGACACCACATACCGCACCAATAAGTACTCTATGCCTTTTGCTCCGTTCACCGGGGTGAACCACCACTATCAGTCAATCTCGTTTGGCTTTGCCCTGCTTAGGGATGAGACGGAGGAGTCATTTACGTGGTTATTTGAAACGTGGCTTCAAGCAATGTATCATATTCCTCCAAAGACCATCATCACCGACCAAGATCTGGCAATGAAAAATGCAATCGCTAAGGTCCTTCCAGATACTCACCATGGCCTGTGCACATGGCACATAAGCAACAAATATCCCGAACGGCTTCACCATGTATATGCAAACCATCCGTCATTCAAGACTGACTTTAATACATGTGTGAAGAAATCGTTGACGGTAGACGTGTTCGAGGAGAGGTGGGCCACGTTAATGGATACTTACTATTTGCACAATCACGAATGGTTACAATCGTTGTATGAGATCAAGACACAGTGGGTCGGTGCCTACACCAAGAATTTTTTTGCAGCCGGAATGACTACGACCTCGAGAAGCGAAGCTATGAATTCATTCTTTGATGGGTACGTAGGCCAGTCTTCAAGTATAGCGGAGTTCGTACTAGAGATGCAGAAAGCCGTTGACAGGCAATTGTACCGTGAGAGAGAAGCCGACGCGGCTACAGTTTGCAAAGAAAGAGCTATACTACTTTATTCACCTTTAGAGGCTCATGCGGCTCAAGTCTATACCAAGGAAATGTTTCGACAGTTTCAAGAGGAACTACTAAAGTCGAATCAATATGGCATGACAAAGTTGCACGAGTATTCCACCAGAGACATCAAGGTTTATGCTTTGACAAATGTGACGAACTTCGCCAATCCGTGCTCTTCGTCGGCTCCGAGGACCAGACGACATTTTACCGTAGCAATTTGTAAGGACACTGGGTTGGTTAATTGCAACTGTCAACTGTTTGAGCATAAAGGTATACTTTGTCGACACGCGTTGAGGGTTTTGAGCGCCAAGAATGCTAGTGAAATCCCTCCACCGTATATCTTGGAACGGTGGACGAAGGAAGCCAACAGAGTCCACGGTCACATTCCTTACGTGCCCAATGTTTCAGTTGATTTCGAGCAATCTGAGTCGCTGCGATATAATCACCTTTGTAACATCATGCACGGTTTATCAATGGATGCAGCGTCGACATTTGATGGGTACAGGTATCAAGTTGAAGCAGCCGCACGGGATAAGGCTATGCATGCACAGTTTAGGATGGCATTACCAGAAACTGTGGACACTCCGACTACTCGACCAACTCCAGGCGGTAGATTCAATCGAGCCAAACAGCCAGTCATTGACGGCACTGACCTACAACGTGAGGAGGACGACATTTTTGATCCAATTATTTCTCAAACAAAAGGGCGAAAACGAGCAATACGCATGAAGAATCCGATTGAAGAAGCAACGGGTCAAAAAAAATTACGAAAGTGTGCGTTGTGTAATAAGATGACTGATCATGACAAGAGAAACCATTATAAAGTGTTAGGTATCGAACCTGGCAGTATGGTCGAGGAGGACGATGATGAGGAAGAGTGTTAGGGTTAATGTTTCAGTTGTATAAATTGAACTTTTATAATGTTTAAATTTGTGATTTGGTTTGTGCAATCTTTAATTTGTGATTTGATTTGTGGATTATTGATATTTTTGGTAACTCCGTTTTCGGGCACACTTTAGGCCCCAATTGATAGCTTCCGAAAAAAGTTGTAATTTTTTTTGTCACTTTTTTTCCGCTCATTGCACTTCAGGCACGCTAGTTAGCCCATTTGTAAGACTTTCGGCGAAAAACGAGACACATTAATTTTTGAGTTTTCCTAGGAAGGGCCTATTCGGGCACACTTTAGGCCCCAATTGATAGCTTCCGAAAAAAGTTATAATTTTTTTTGTCACTTTTTTTCCGCTCATTGCACTTCAGGCACGCTAGTTAGCCCATTTGTAAGACTTTCGACGAAAAACGAGACACATTAATTTTTGAGTTTTCCTAGGAAGGGCCTATTCGGGCACACTTTAGGCCCCATTTGATAGCTTCCGAAAAAAGTTGTAATTTTTTTTGTCACTTTTTTTCCGCTCATTGCACTTCAGGCACGCTAGTTAGCCCATTTGTAAGACTTTCGGCGAAAAACGAGACACATTAATTTTTGAGTTTTCCTAAGAAGGGCCTATTCGGGCACACTTTAGGCCCCATTTGATAGCTTCCGAAAAAAGTTGTAATTTTTTTGTCACTTTTTTCCGCTCATTGCACTTCAGGCACGCTAGTTAGCCCATTTGTAAGACTTTCGGCGAAAAACGAGACACATTAATTTTTGAGTTTTCCTAGGAAGGGCCTATTCGGGCACACTTTAGGCCCCATTTGATAGCTTCCGAAAAAGTTGTAATTTTTTTTGTCACTTTTTTTCCGCTCATTGCACTTCAGGCACGCTAGTTAGCCCATTTGTAAGACTTTCGGCGAAAAACGAGACACATTAATTTTTGAGTTTTCCTAGGAAGGGCCTATTCGGGCACACTATAGGCCGCATTTGATAGCTTCCGAAAAAAGTTGAAATTTTTTTTGTCACTTTTTTTTCGCTCATTGCACCTCATGCACGCTAGTTAGCCCATTTCTATGAATTTCGGCGAAAAGCGAGACGCGTAATTTTTTCGAATGCCGTCATATGAAAGGTATATTCGCGCACATTTTAGCGCCAAATTCATAGCATGCGAAAAATTATGTACATTTCTTTTTGGTACAATTTTTTGTAACATCACAGCAGCTAGCCACGCACGTCAGGATAATGGTAATGAATGCGTCTAGCTTCATTCTTTTTCAGCTCCCAGGCTATCCTATACCTAAACGTCAAGGCATCCTTCCTAGTCCACGAGGAGTGTTTGAGCACTTCCGAGCGAGCAACGTAGTCCATGTACTTGAGGACGTAAATCCCGCAATCGTGACCGTTATATTGCTTTGGTCGGTCCTTTATCATCACGACCGTCCAAGGGTCACCCTGTGGCCGTCCGCATGCTAGCGAGAGGACAGTAGTCTGCATCCAACAATAAAAACGAGAATCAAGCCTATGAGACAAGAACAATATACTATGAGCCAAGGTCAAAAAATAAATACTAACCACTAAAGTGATGTACTCGTTGTACATCTGTGCCAGCAGCTGTCCAGGCTCGTCCTCCCTTAGGCTATCGTATATGTGAACCGTTCTGAACGCTGGATGGAGAACTAATAGGAACCAGTGGTTTGCATGATGACAGGGTATCATGATAAGGTTCGCATCAGCAGCGGGACATTGATAGTCTGCGTTCATCATGCCTAACACGTTTCGACCTGGTTTCCACTTACTCCTGCCGCCCCCTCGCCTCCATTCTGTGAATTCTCTCACCGTTAATTCCACAAAATGAGTGGGATACATGTTAAGCTTCAAATATTCAGAACGGTTAAAACGTTGCTCTCTAATCCGGAGCAGTTCTATGTAAGCGTTCATGACAAAATTTGAAAGATCTGTCTCCGGCGCCAACGTTCTGATATCCTCATGACCTAGGAATGTCGCAAGGGGAAAGTCTGCTGAATTGACAGGCTCATGCCCGAAGTAGTGCCGGTCGATCCAAGCCATCTTGTCCGACCTCAATGGCTTCGTCGCTTGTCCTTTGTCCGACCGAAAGCTTGGGCGCGAGGCCTGGATTCCTACTTGGGGAACCTGACTCTGGCACTGAGAGTCGTATGCGTCAGGAGGCAAGCGACTATACGGCTCCCACACCTGACTCTGGGGCTGATAGTCGTACGCGTCAGGAGGAGGGCGACCAGACGGCTCCCACACCTGACTCTGGGGCTGATAGTTGTACGCGTCAGGAAGAGGGCGACCAGACGACTCCCACACCTGACTCTGGGGCTGATAGTCGTACGCTTCAGGACGAGGGCGACTAGACGGCTCCCCTTCGTAACCCCGGTACGCAAGACTAAAGTTTTGAACTTCAGTCTTGTACTTCTCAATGGACCTCTTGAGATTGTCAGGAGCCTGCGCGACAAACCAGTCAAACGACTCCAGCTGCTTGAACACCTCAATGCCCTGGTCAACCTAAAAAACATGCATAGAAAATATGGCTAATCATATTTGACAAATGGTCGATAAGGTGCGCAAATAAATTATCAAACAACACTAGCATGACTTACAATGGCCAATGCCCAGAACTGGTCATAGACC
Organism: Escallonia herrerae; assembly: GCA_033070095.1. NCBI lineage: Eukaryota > Viridiplantae > Streptophyta > Magnoliopsida > Escalloniales > Escalloniaceae > Escallonia > Escallonia herrerae. The sequence goes on along the minus strand of JAVXUP010004063.1, from coordinate 37,493 downwards.
TCACGTGGCGCGTACGATGTCTTCTTCACCTGGGAAGGGCGATTCACCCTCGTGCGCGTCACCCTGAGAAACCACTGTAAGTATTCCTCAGTACTAATGCCGTCGTGCTTCAGCGATACAAGGCTATCATACGTTTCCTGCCAGGTATTCCACTGGTGCACCTCGTCACCCAACAAAATCAAGGCATCAGCCACCTCGAAGTTCGGCCCTCGACCACCCCTGTATGGCCGCATGTCTACAGCGGGTTTTGGTATCCCTTGTGGACAGCCAGCTTGCTTCATAGCTCGATCGGGCATCTGAAACTCACATTCTTCGAAGTGAATGAGCGGCACCCGAACCAAACCTGCCAGCACGTACGACACCGGAAGTTGCCAACACCACTCATCCAACAGATGCATCACCTTGCCATATGGCTGCCACGTCACCTGGGATGCATCTAGTATCTCTAGTTCCCCCCGATAGAACTTTAGATGGTGGTGAGGGTCTACCCGTCTCCTCCTCCGGTTGGTCGTAGGCCCCCAGGCCCACACCCTAGGCCACGTCTCATCGGAATCTACCAACGGTTGTGGACGACCCATGGGTAGCCTCTCGTAAGACCAAACCTGTGAATGCAAACATTATATGGAATTAGTAATTAATCCCGAATATATTGACTAAGGATCCTACCAAGAAAATAAATGCTCATACCTGTAATAGAGTCAGGCAGGCGGCAATGGACTTGGCACCGTTTCTCGTAGCCTTATGCAGTGCTCGATATAGGTGCGCAAGGACAGCTGAACCCCACGAATAGGAGTATACCTCCTCAAGATCCTCCAAGAACACCATATACTTCGGATGCACCGTGTTTTTCGAATGCGTCGGAAGTAATATAGCTCCAATAATATACAGAAGGAATGCCTTCGTATACGTCACGAAATCTTGAGGAGTGTATTCATCCGGTAGCACGCCGTACTGCTCTCTCAGCCATTTAAGCTTGACGCCGTTTGTTGTAAGCGCTGCCCTTGGAATTCCCGGAAAATACTGCATAGCCATATTCGCTATGGATGCAGACGGCACGTTCAAAGTAACGGGTCTGCCGTGACATGGGATTCCAAGTATAAATCCGACGTCCTCTAACGTAACAGTCATTTCACCAAACCGGAAGTGAAATGAGTTCGTCTCGCTCCTCCATCGTTCAACTAGAGCGGATATAAGGCAATCGTCGTGTCGAGACCATTTCCCGGGATCGGTGAACAGGGTTAAATTTTGACGGTGTAATAGCTGTATTTGTTCCTCGTTTAGTACCCACTCTTCAAGGTGCCTTGTGCTTTGAATTGTTTCCAAAACACCCCTATCGACACCGTCAAATACGTGCCTCGCGACGTGGTCATCGTCATCGTATAGGATTGATGTATCATGAGGTCCAGAGCTGAAATTCATACCTTTAAGAACAAAATATAATTATAAACCAACTTAGCGTCCATAATATCCATAATATTTACATTCCAAAACTATAACTGGATCTTTAACCTAGCTTACCAACACATTAGCAATAGTCATTATTTCAATGTATTAAAACAAATCCTCAATTCCCACCACTCCGAACGCTTAATTACGCTAGTTCCCACTGAATTTAGCGCCAACGTGGTTATATAGCAATATATAGCCCGATGGCCCCTACACCTCCAACACCTCAAAACCGCTTTAAAGTCAAGTTTTTAAATGTATTACGTCAATTATATACCAAATATATCAGGAAAAATTTTAAAGGGGGCAAGTTACCAAAACACCCGCTACTTATGCAAAATATCCCCTGGCAGTCATCGCCGGTGCGTCACAAGGTTCAGAACATCTGGAACAAAATAAGTTTTCGGGTGTCTCACACCCTTTCCTGAACTAAAAGTTATTTTAAGGTATGAATTTTAAGCTGGATCCTTCCTAGCAAAATAGCCCCCGAACATCGGCAAATTACCGAAATGCCCCTGAGCGTTCACTATCACCCCAACGCCCCCGAACCAGCTTCAAAACAACATTTCAGGTGGTTTACTTACATTTCTGGACTAAAAAGTCGTTTGAAAAACTTGGCACGGGAAAATTACCAAAACACCCCTTGGCGCGGGAAAATTACCAAAACACCCCTACGCGCCACGTCAGCTTCAAAACAACATTTCAGGTTTTGTAATTATATTTCTGGACTAAAAAGTCCGTCAAAAAACTTAGCACTGTAAAATTACCGAAATACCCCTCTCGGGGCGGCGAATTACCGAAATGCCCCTGGCATAAAAAAATATCAAAAGTGCTTCGAAATGCTACTTGAGGCTTCCTGAATTCATTCTTGACATAAAAAGTATTTTACGGAGGTTTCGCCCAAAAATCGCGAACCGGTGTCCGGATCAAGCGCTTAAAGGGCCGTTCGGCCAAAAAAATAGGTAACGGCTTCGGAATGGCCCGAATTCCTGGGGAATGGAACTTCCCAACATCCTAGGATTCTCATAAAAGTTTCGCGCGAAATCGCGCTAGCTTGATATTTTAAAATACACTGCAGAGTTACAAGGTTCCCCGTATCAGTTAACCCCTTTCCAGTCTTTGGAAAAATCTGAAATTTTTACCTGAGACAGATCCTTTAAGAATAACTAGGGTCTCTTTTTTGTATTTTGGCAAAATCTAGCTCTAGCTATTTTTTATAAATTCGTGAAAAACTGTCTATATTTGGCACCCTAAAAAATCTCTGTTTTGGAATCTATAAATGTAATACGCTGATTTGTATAAACCTAACATTGAATTATAAGGAAATTCAAAATACTTACTTGTTGTGACTTGATGTATTTAAAGAAAAAACTACCGATCTTCTAGCGGTTATCCACGATCTTCTAGCGTAAAATTTTTTGATTTGTATTGTTGTGGAGATTATGTAGGTGAGATATGAAGTACGAAGGAAGTTGGTAAAAGATGACAGAGTGCAGAAGAAGGGTTCGGGGGAGGGGATTATAAAGAGAGAAGCGAGGAAGAGAGAAGAAAAAAGACAGAAAAAAGTGAGGAAGGGTGGGTGTTTATGCGGTCAAAGGCTGCTGCAAAAAAAAAATTCGGCAGAAGGACACCACGTTGGGGCATCACGGGGGAGGGAAGGACGACACGTGGCATCGTGGGGAAGGACACCAGGTGGGGCATCACGCGGGGGGGGGGGGGCGCCACGTGGCAGGGGAAGGGGGCAGGGACCAACCGCGGGTTGTAGGAGCGGTTGGGCCCTGCGGATGAGGGGAGGGGACGCCACGTGGCAGAGGGAGGGGACCAACCGCGGGTCGTAGGAGCGGTTGGGCCACGTGGCAGGGGGAGGGGACGCCACGTGGCAGGGGCCATGGGGTTGGGCCACGTGGCAGGGGTGGGGGACGGCACGTGGCAGGCATATTAATGCCAACCGCTGGTTGTGCATGCGGTTGGTGTCCTTTTTCTCTCTCTCGCCATTTTCTCACCATTTCTCGTGCCATTTCTCGTGCCTTTTTTGCCATTAATGCAGTGACCGTACACCTTTTTCGCCTTTTTGTCCCACGTGGCCAACCGCTGGTAAGACCAGCGGTTCGGTGGAGAAATTTGTTATTTCTCCACCGGTGGGTGTGGATCGGTCCCCATATATATATATATATATACACCTCTTGCATTACAGTTCTATTTCCTTTTGTAGGGACTGGGTAAGTAGATGAACTTTGATTCCAATATCGGTAGCATGTAACAAGTAATACATGAATCCGACATGATTAGAAGGCTTAAGTAAAATGGAGCAGCAGTCTCTCTCTCTAAAATAAAACTCTCTGCCTTCTCTCTAAAACCCACCTCCACAAAAACTCACCATGGCCACCCCACCTTGCTTCCGTGCGTGTGGGGCGGCCGCCGCGCTAGCGATTAGTCTGTAGTTTCCACTTCCCGTCCTGTGTGGTGGTATACTTTATGGCATGCTCGGTTGGTGGCCGGTGGCACAAGCGGCGGAATGACGTTTGCAAGGCGTGTCTTCCAGATTTGATCAGAGACGGTGATGTTAAGGTAAGTCTCTGATCTTGGTAGATCTGAATAGATCTACTCAATCTTCTAATTTTCTACCGTTCGCAGGACGTGACCGGAATCTCACAGGCGGTTATCAGATTCATGTCGGCGGTGACCAAATTTTCACCAGCGTTTTTTATATGTCTTTTCTTAATATTCCTTCAACTGTTTAAATTATATCTTTATTATTTCCAAATTTCAGTGGTGGAGATATGGGTTAGTGGTTAGTTGTGTTTTCAGAAGTAGTAGCAGGAAGGGTTGGGGTCTTGTTAGGTTATGGGTTGTTCTTGGGACTCTGTGGGGTCTTGGGAAGGGGGTGGGGGGATAGGGTCTCCGTGGGGGGGGGGGGAGAGGGTTGGGGTGTGTTTCTGTTGGGAAGAAGTAGGGGGGATTCAGGACCCGGGGAGGGGGAGAGAGATCTATTTCGTGGGGTTTCTGGGCATTCTATTCGGGCGTGGAGTGTGGGTTTAGGTTTGGTTCTGGTTTTGAGCATCCAGTGGGGTCTACTTTGGTTTGTTGTGGGTAGGTAGTTTTGGATTTGATACGTGTTAGTTGAAGGACAAATTTCGCGATGTTGAAAATCTGGGATATGTGATGCGCCTTCTTCAACGGTTTGCATGCCTTTGAGCCGTTTGGTTCCCGATTGTCTGCTCTATTGTTATCACTTTGTGTTTTATATTTAGTAATTTTTTATGTTCCGATTATTTAGGATTCCTAAACCTGTAAACTCTACATGTTACTTTAAGTTGAGTTAAAGTGTAGGATATACTCTGCTCTAATTTAATTGTAATGTGTGTTAATTTATTAGGTTTTTGTTACTGTAAATCATTGTGGTCATGTATATTGAGTCACGGGAATGTCGTGACCTTTCAAAGTTTGTAAGCTCTACAACAGAATGACTGTGTAACCCTTTAATATTATCAATGCAATTCTCTTTTTATACCCAAAAAAGAAAAAAAAAAGAAGACTTAAGTAAGGGAAGTGATGTTAACTTGAAGTAATCCGTTTCAAATGACTTTTAGGGTGTGTTTGGATATGAAAATTTGAAATACATCATTTTGAAATCCCCTGATTTACAAATTTTATCATTTTGAAACATCTTGTTTGGAAAAAAGGAAGTAAAAGGTTGTTAAAAAAGGTGGGAGACAAGATTCCTAAAAAATAGAGAACTAGTTATTGTGAATTTGTAAATTGCTGATTGGAGTAGATTTGACAAATAACTAGTTCAAACTAATTATTTGAACTGTGGATTTGGGGACTCCAAATCCACAGTTCAACCAAATCTACAGTTCAAATCACTCCGAAATTTTGAAAATTCATTTTTGAACTATCTGAACAAGATATTTTATCCAAGTGATTTACAAATACCCTATGAAAGTCAAATCCCCAGTTCAAATCCTATATCCAAACACACCCTTAGTAGAACTTTTGAATGTCACTTTTTTAACTGGTGACAGAAGTAGAGGTCGTGTGATCTAGTTTATTCTTGGAGTGAAAAAAATTCATTTTTCCTGAATCATCTGGACGAGATGGCACTTGGTGGAAATCTAGTTCAATCTTGAATGTCTTCTGTGTTATTTGTTTGAAGGACGATATAATGGTATCGGATTACGAATGAAGGAAGCATCAATTGAGAAGAACCAGAGAGAGCTAAATCAAGCTAAGAAACTAGCTTGAATGCCCACAACTATTGGTGTAGCTATTATTTTCTAAATAGCTTTGATCTCGCTCGTTGCATATGGAGTAGCAATTGTCCAAAAATTAATTGAGAGATCTCATACTTGTATGCTTAATATAACGGTAACAAAATTGATAGCGACAAAAAAAATAATTAAAAATTATTTCCATCTTTTATATGAATTTTCCTACGCATTGTTATCGTTAAAAATTGATTTGAGTAATAATTGCTAGCTCTTAGAAACAAATGAAGATGACAAATAGTATATGAAATGATAGAAATAATTTGTCCTAACTAATAGTGATAATTCTAACTATAATCACCTATTTGATCACCTATTTGTTAAGGTTTATATTACTCAAAGTCACATGAAAAGAATAGAGATATGTAGTAAACGACTGAAAATAAAGTGGGAGAGTAAAATACGTATATAAACTTGTAATGAAATAAAATGAGAGAAATTATCTTAGTTAGAGAGAAAATTTGATAGAAAATATTATGCTTTTCTAAATAAAAGAAAAGATCTAAGATTAAAGGGAATACACAGAAATTTATTTTTGGCAAAATCTTAAGAACTAATAAAATTGGAAAGGTGATGCCAAGGAAGTAGGTTCGCACTCGACGTGGCACAAGGAATGCAGTCCGAGTCAGATGCCAAGTATGCTAATGTTGGATACATCAAGGACAGACCAAGGGCACGGATCAAGGGCTTCCCCGATAAAGCCTAAAGATAGCAGTGCTGCGAGGGCGATGGCCCGGGTGAATACACGACGACAGTGACTGTCTGATGCTTAGGACCAGAGTCAAGGTCCTATATATTTTTCTCTCTAAAATTTTAAAGTGAGAAAGTGAATGTGAAAATGAGTTTTGAAAAAATACAAAGTCCTCAAATGAATTCTCAAGGCTTGTATATATATAGGTTGACATAATGATGTCATTAACTGACACGTGGCGCTTCTTAAGAGTGACATGTCACCGAAGGTCCACAGGTGACGGTGCTCCACGGACTATCGGATCGCATATTCACACAGCCTGTTCCGCACAACGTCGCTCTGTTTGTCTGGACTGGCCCACATAGCGCCAGTGTGGCCAAAGAGTTCCCTTGATCTAGCCACCAGTCCAAAGCTTTTGCAAAGTCCCACAAGGTGTTGAGAGACGCCGATGACCTAGCAGCAGTGAGGAAGACCCAACGCCTAACTGCCAGGCAGACTAGGCACGATGTCCTTCAGAGACATGCTCCCGTCTCGGAGTGACTTGGGGGTCATAGTCTCTAGGGGTGCCGATGAAAGTCCCCAGTACCAAAGCACATAAGTTAGTCACGCAGACACCCTAACTGAGATAGTATCCTAAAAAAGTCGCATATCACGCGGTTGAGTCCTTGTGCTGGAGCAATCGAAGCGCGCCAAGGTAATGTCATGGAGGAGTCGCCTACTCGATGAGCGGAGGTGTCATCCAGGAGGAGTCACGTATCCCGCGGGTAAATCCTTATGCCAAAGCACTCGGAGGGCGCCAAGGTAGTGTCCTGGAGAAGTCGCCTATCCCGTGGGTGAGTTCTTGTGCCGGAGCATTCATAGCGCATCAAGATAGTGTCCTGGAGGAGTTGTCTACCCTACAGACCAAGGTAGCATCCCGAAAGAGCCGTCTACCTGGCGGAAGGGGAGTTAAAGTTCCATGGCGGAGATAGTGTCCCGGAGGAGGCGCATACCCGACGGGCCATGGTAGCGTCCTAAAGGAGCCGTCTACTTGGCAGAAGGAGAGTCTTCATGCCAAAGCCCCTAACACTCATTGGTGGAGATAGTGTCCCGGAGGAGTCGCCTATCCCCGCAGGATGTTGCACACTTCGGAGAGTGAGTCGAAGCATGTTCCACGACCAAGACAAGGTGTGCATGATGTGATGAAGAGATGGACTGATGTGGGGGCGTGGTAGTGTGACAGAGAGCTTGGGGATGCGAATGTATCGGCAGAGCGGCATAGGGGCGCGGTCCCGAGGGCACATTAGTGTGACACAGAGCCATGAGGCAGGATTGTATCAGCAACACGACACCAGGGCAAGGAGGAGTGTGTGCAGTGCCGGGGGCACGTGACATGAAAATGGGCGAGGTGATGTGTGAACGGCACGCAGGCGCGAGCGAAAAGCATCGCAGAGTCGACTTGTGGGCTCAGACGGCTGGGCGTTACTGAGACGGCGTGCGGACGCTGCGGCCTAATTGTGCATAGCCAGCAGGGGCAGGTCGACTGGTGCAGTCGGCCGACCAAGGTAGCTAGTCGACGGGGGCCAAGTAACCATTATAGTCGGCTGATCGGGCCAGCGCAGCCGACCGAATACAGTCGGCCGACCGTGGCCAACCGACATCAGGGTAGCCAAACGACATAGTAGAGGTCCAAGTGTGCATAGCTAGGATGAGATCGCAATAGAAGGTATAAATCAAATTTTCAAATGGAACATGTTCACATAAAAGAGAGAGAAAGTTGAATTTGAAATAGCAAAAATGGCTTCAAATCAAAATGGATAAGAAAGAGGGAGAGAGAAAAATGGATCTAAATCATTATTACAAAGGTGAATAAATTCAAAATGCTTTAAAAATTCAAAATAGAAATGCCACATGATGAGTTAATTAATAGAGTGTCCATGTAACCAGTGATGTGGTAACTTTATCTCAATTTCAACTTTCATATATATAATTAGATTTGCAGCTCTAGTAGTAGTTGAAATCGATTAAATTTGAGATTAACAACATACTACATTAATATCCATTTTTCTATAGCTGCATAATTGACAAACTTACCGATGTACTAGCTATAGTTATTAACTCTAAACCTCAAGCTAGTGACACTATCATTTTTAGTAAATAATAATTCAGCTGAAATGAAGTTAAAATAAACAAAACACTAGGTTATCGGTCTCCTAGTAATGCCCTTTCATTATAGGTGTTCCTTGCTTGTAAGTAGATCTCTCATACTTGCTCTACATCCTTATGGATATGATACTGCACAACAAACAAGTAAGATCATCGTCGATGAACTTCGTACTTTTTTTCATTAAAAATGAGACAAGGGATGTTTCTTTGCCACCAAGCTAGACTTCATGGGACTTTATCAAACCCCAAACTTCCAAACACAGCCTCAACCCCCCCCCCCCCCCCGCGCGATCTCCTATGTTGTGTCATGGCGAGAAAAAACGGGTTGGTACCTTTTTCCCCATTGCGATCCTTATACCCATACGTATGCTTTGCATCACCCGCATTTTGAAGGACTTCTCTCTATGATTGGGACTCATAATCAACAATATAAAATCCAAAATTACTGCTTTCCAGAAATGCTCCGTGTGATACCATTGTGGCTTTTCACATAGCTACTTTCCACAAACGATTTAGTCGAGATGGCGCTTGGCAGAGTGGTTTAGTACAATCTTCAACCATGCTGCTTTTACAAAAAATTGCTTTGTGGAGAACACATTAACCACACCAGTCATGTGTCCAGTTCCTTAAGATCAAATACCTTCAAAGACAAACTTTTTGGAACGTTAAATCCAAAATATTGGACTCCCCATTTGGGAAACCCGAAGCACGGTTAAACATGTAGGTCCCTAAACACACCTAGAGGGGGGTTGAATAGGTGTTTACAACTTAGAGCAAAAAATTAAAACTTAATTTACGATGAAATAACAAAAACAGTAAATATAAATCAACATAGAGATTTATACTAGTTCTGCCCCACCAACTTACGTCCAGTCCCGAGCACTTCACACAAGGAAGACCTACTCGAGCCTTTCACTAAGCAGCAAGCTTCGGCTACTAGTTCAAATCGCAGTACAGATCCGAAACCCTTCAAGGTTTTTAACAATTACAAGTGAAAAATAGATTACAATCAAGATATAATGCACACTCCTTTACGAGTAGATGTTATAATGAATATTACAAAGCTAAACTTTCTTAAGTGGGAAGATCTGAAATCTTTTAAGAACTGAACCAAGAAACTTGCTCCTTAATTTCTCAAATTATGAACTCACTCAAGGAATGCATTTGAAAGTATGAAATAAGATGAGAGACTCTTTTTGAGAAAAGTAAGAGAGATTTTTCAGAGATTAGAGAAGATAGCAATAAATGCCCAATGAGTCCTTTTTTATACTAGGAGAGAAAATGATCGTTGAAATAGGATGACTCAAAGATCATTCGAAAAAGAATAATGTCATTCGAATGAAAACATCTCTGAAGATTTCGGTCGAATGAATTCAAGATTCATTTGAATCAAAAGTAAGAGCTAAGAAGGTTTTAGAGCCACTGAAGGATTGAGTCGAATGAAAACTTTGCTTTGACTGAAAAGTTTGGCTTCGGATGAAAACTTTTGTTTCGACTGAAACCATTTTTGCTTCAGATGAAAACTTTTGTTTTGACCCAAAATTTTGGCTTCGACTGAAAACTTTTTGCTTCGGATGAAAACTTTTGTTTCGACCGAAAAGTTTGGCTTCGACTGAAATCTCTTTTTAATACTTGACTAGAAGAGACTGAAGAATCCATTCGAATTAAAAGTTATTTTCATTCGAATGAAAAAACATTTGAGATAAACAACTTATTGGTTTGTTCTTTACTTGATTTTCTGGGAGATCTTTAAGAAAGACTTAATTTTAAAGATTGATTACAACAAAGAGAAGTCCAAGTCTAGATCCAGGTTCACGTACAAGTCCAACCTTTGACCAAGGAATATTCCATGTGTTTGTTTGATTATGATTGGTCCTGAAACAATTCTTAATAGCAGTGTTAGAGGCAATAATCTTGGAATCATCAAAATAAAACAACTTGACTTTTAAAGTCAACAAAACAGATGTGCTCTCGCTCATTGACCTCATCTCCAACAAAGAGAAACCGCCCCCCTCATCTCGCCATCGCCTATGGAGCATGAAATGGAACATACAAGTGCAACATATCCCACTGGTAAAACTTTTGATTCAATCGTCAAGCACATTGTGTTGGATTAAATTCTTTTGCAAATCTTTTTCAAATGGAATTACATTTTCTTACACAAAATAACAAATAATAAAATATAAAAAAAATAATAGCACGCTACACAATGAGTAGAAACAATCTCACCAAACTATAAAATCAAGCTGAAATTTTATCCTAAAAATGTTGATTTGCGCCTCCGGTACCAGTAACCTAATGCGATGGGCTTCACGGTGTGTAACTTCTAGGATTAGATTATAATATTATTCCTGTTTGCACCCACCTACAATAGAGACTCTTGAACAACCCTTTTAACTCACAAAATATGAAAATATATAGATACTAAAGTATCAAAGTGTATGGAAGAATTTTGTAACACTAAGGAGAGAGAGAGAGAGAGAGAGAGAGAGAGAGAGCTCTTCAAATAGTGTGTTCTTTGTATCATAGTCAAATGACCTTATTTATAGGGGAGAAGGGAGGACAAAATTTGTGACAAAGAAAACTTAACTGTATAGAATACTTAGCGCTGAAGTTTACTTAGTGATTGATGAAGGCTAACTCTCGAGTGAAGTTAAAGGTTGAATCTTGGATGAAGTTAAAAGTTTGTTTTTCCTTAAACTAAAACTGACTAATAAAAGCAGGTGAACTCAACCTGTCTAAAATAAACACATAAAATACAACACACTGTCCAACAAAAAAAAAAAATTTCTTCCTGGGGCCAGGACTAGGCGCTACCACCTTTATTTTTGCAAACCATCCTTCGAGGGGAACCAGTGGGTACGAAAATATGTCTTCCCTAAGTGAAATACGTCAATAACAAGATGCAATGATTATTAACTAATGAATAAAGTACAACGGAAAATGGGTTCATCTGGTCGTTGAACCAGATTATGCTTTTCATAAGGTTTAATAATTGTGCATTAAGTCTTCTTGTAGTCTAGGGTCATGAGGGCAAAACGCTAGGGAGATTGCAATTTTAGAACTAACACTTAATAATACTTCTTGATTGATGCTCAGTTTAGCAATTAAGAGCTAGGCATCCAATTATTTGAAAATCTTTTAAATATGGATTAGATTCCTAGTATTTTGGTCTATTTTGATTTTGACATACGAAAAATATAGTAGAATATTAGCATGCATTGGTTTATTACATTTGTGTTGTAGTTAGTCCTTGAGTTCGTGCATGCTATATGCTTCTCCTGTTGTTCTTTGGTATTCATGCTTTTCAACAAGTTGACCCACACATTTTTATTTTTGAAATAGGAGAATGACATTGGTAATAAAAGACGATTATAGAAGTTTAGCAGCACAACCTTATGGCTCATAATCGATTACAACATGAATAAATCCATGATTCACCGAAAAACGAAACAGATGTAGGCTCTTTGCTATCAATTTTTTATATACATAGTTGAGATGCCTTACTATCTTTCTAATTGACTAATGGCTATAATTAAACACTTTGAAACCTCAAGAATAAAAAGAATACAAAAGCACAAACCAAGTAATGAAAACACGGACTTTTTATTCACTTTGAAAGGGCAATCACGTAAGAGCTAAGAGAAAAATTTTCCCCTATTATATCTCTCTAAACTCGGGTGCGTACACACTATCACTTAGAAGTTAGCAAACTTAACAAACTATAAAAACCTCTAGTAGTAGTTTCCTTGAGCGAATTCCTCCTTTGGGGTAGGAATGTCATGTACTAGGATTTCTAGTAAAAGTTTTAAGTTGGATTTTTTTTTCTCTTATACTTTAGAGGTTGGTTCTATAATAATTTTTATAAGTATGATGGTGTGATGTGTGAACATGTTTATGAGTTGTCAATTGTGGCCCTCAATGCTAAATCACCTAAAAAGATGATGTGTCGATACCTGACTAGGTTGGGGTAACATCCGCTAACTATAAAGTATTACACTTCGTGTATGTAAAAATTTCTCGTGTAAGTGATAATCGACCATTTTTTTTAAGTATTACTGTAGACTTGGAAGAAAACTGACCTTTTTTTTGCTTCCCTATTTCAAAAAAGGGTTAATTAATTTGATGTCTTGAGCTCATTTAGTGTTTTAAGCATTAATTTGGAATTTTTAGGAACTATGTAGCAAAGACTGAAAAAATTGAGAGAAACTTTCTTGAGAGGAAAAAAAAAACCTCTTCCCTAAGCACAAATTCCTTCTCTTCCAATCTCCGCCACCATCGTCGGGTTCCTCTGGTGTGTGGTGGCGTAGTAGCCTTAGTGTCAGGCTTTATTTTGTGTGTTTATTTCCTGTGTCTGGGCTATGGCGGTACTCTTAGTCGCCGGGAAATGGTAGATCTGTCGGGTGGATGTGGCTTTTATTAGTGGATGTCGGTAGGTGGTTGGACGGAATTGAGGGGTTTCATCGCCGATTTTAGTGTAGGTAAGGCCATTAGACAACAGATCTGATGGTGATGGATCGTGGGTCAGTAGTTGCTGGCTGGTTTCTCGGTTGTGTCGTGCGTAGTGGTGTCGGTGGTTGTTATTAGTTTGAGGAGTCCGTTACAAGGGTTTTTCTATTAGGGTTGTTATCCCCTTTCCCCCCGTAGTGGCTCCCCTCCTCCCTTGTGTTAGAAAGGTCTTCGGTTGCTTGGTGGTTGATGGTGTTGCTATGTTGCTGTAGATTTTTCGATTCCGGTTGATTTGGGTTATAAGGTGACTGTTTGGCGGTGTCAAGGGACTGTTGGTGGTGATTATGGTTTGTGGGGTTAATGGTGGCTAAGTTCTGGCGGTGATCAAAGGTGGGGAACGGTGATGAGAGGTGCCGAAGCGGAATGGTGTTGATAGGTGATTGACAGTGACGTCGGAAGCAACAATGAGGGTTGCCGGTGGCGTTGCTTCGTGGGTTGGCGCGTGTGGTGTAGTGCCTAGGGACACGTGCATGGTATTGGACACATGTTCATAGGCTGGCAGGGATGGTGGGCAGGTGTCATCTAGAGGATAGTGAGGCTACCCCGTTGCCTTTGTGTGACAAGTGGTGGAATTTTTTAGTTTGATAGTATAGTATATAGTATAGTATAGTATATTTATCTTTTTTTCAAAAAAAAAAAAAAGCAAAAAGAGGTTCTGTTTGATATCTTTTAGGGCAAATTACACATATATCCCTGAGGTTAGGGTATAATTACAGACGAGAACAATAATTTAAACAAATTACACCTATGTCCGTTGACCAAATGGAATACAAAAAACTCAACGGTTTTAGCGAAAAGTCTTTATTGCCCTTAATTAAATCTAAAATTCTATGTTTCTTTTTATCTTTTTTTTTTTGTTTTCTCTCCTTTCTCTCTCAGATTCAATCTCCTGCACCCCCACCCTGCCCCCTCCCCTCTCCTCACCCCGCTGTCGCACACTCCCCCTACACCGACGCTGCTCTTCCCCCCGCACGCCGCCGCTGTCCCTCCCTCCCCACCACGCCGCAAGATCCTTTTCTGCTGCAAGACCCCTCTCTTACCCACAACGAATCGCTCTCTCTCTCTCTCTCTCTCTCATGCCATGACTCGAAATCACAATAGGTATTTTTCTTTGGTTTTTGAATTGATGGTGGGTTTTGGTTTGGGAAGAAAGAAGAGTGGGTTATGGCGGTGGTGCGGGGTGGTGGGTAACGGCGGTGGTGGGTATTTGGGTCACGGAGGTTGGCAGTGGTGTGTAAGTATGGTGGGGGGCAGCTACGGGGTTGGGGAGGGGAGGGTAGGGCAGGGAGGGATGGGGCGATGGAGCTGTCGGCGGCGTGGAGTGATGGAGCTGCCGGCGGCGTAAGGCGAGATAGGGGCTGCTGCGGGGCGAGGTGGGGGAGAGAAGAAATGGAGGGGGAAAGGCGGCGTCGCCGGCGATGGGGGCGACGCCAGCAGAAGATTGGTCGCCGGCGGTAATTTGAAAACCTAATTTCAAAATTAGGGTTTTTATACAAACCTTAAAAAAATCCTAATCCTAATTTGAACATTTAAACCATTATATTGGACATAAATGTAATTTATCCAAACTATTGTCCTTGCCTGTAATTATACCCTAACCTCATGGACATAAGTGTAATTATTTAGTATATGCAGTAAAGGGCAGTATTGCCATTTTGAAAATACGTAACGATGACATCATAAAAAAAAATACACTTTTTGGACGGAACCCTAACGGATGGGCACAAGTGTTACAAAATTAGAATTTTTGGTCACGGAATGTTACATTTTGAAACTTAATGTTCTTGACTGTAATTACACCCTAACCTCAGGGACATAAGTATAATTTGCCCAATCTTTTAATACTTGTTCAATGCTTTAGTTCTGTTATTTATTTTGTAGTTGTTATTTAGTTTTGTATATTTTAAGTTAATTTTAATTTGTGATGCTCGCCGGATGAGGATGTCATCCATGTATGCGAGTTGTTATGTTCTTGCCCTTCATGGAGTGAGTGTAACTTGACTGTTTTACGGTCTTTTATATGTATATATTTATATTATTCTAAAAAAAAAAGAGGAACTAGGTGGCAAAATTAAAATTCTAAAATATTTAACGTAAAAAGTATGTAATTTTATGCGCAGTTATAGGAATGGCAATGGGGCGGGTCGGATGCGGATCTTATGAAATCCGAACCCGCCCCGGTGGTACTTATAAACTGTCCCGCCCCGCCCCGACCTGCCATCGGGTCAAGGGATGGGAATACCATCCCCGATCCGATGGGTTTTCAAAAAATCCGATCCCGCCCCGTGCAATCTACAAGACTATATTGCAAAAAAAAAAAAAAGTAAAACAAAAATCAAATTAATATTCAAAATCCCTAAAATAGTTATTAAAATTATAAAAATCGTTCAAATAACTTACAGATTTCTTTTCCAGACAAAGTAATGACATTCATTACAATTACTGAAAAAAATTAAATTGTTGCAATTAACTATCCAGATTTTACATGCATACAAATTACTGAAAATTTAATAACAACACAGGAAGAACATAGTCACTTCAACAAATAAGCTTCCAAATCTTCTTCACTCTCCTGTCATTTTCCCTCTTACATCAAGAATGGGTCTCGCCAAAAAGTCTAGATCCCACTACACATGTGAAAGATCAAAAATCATATTGAATCAGATTTAGTCTCAATATGATTAACATTTCAACACGAAAAAAATCATTAATCAAAAGCTATATCAAATCAAACCATTATGTGGACAGCAGAGTTTCCATATCGTGGACCTTCGAAAGTCGCATCCACAGATCTGACAGTGTATGGCAAACGGCGAGGTGAAGGTGGTCTGTGAGGGGATGATGGTGCAGGGGAGAAGAGAGATGTTGGACGGAGAGATGTTGACCGTCGCGGCAGAGAGAAGAAGAGACACCGCACCGGAGAGATGTTGACCGCCGAGACAAAGAGAGAAGAAGGGACGACGCCGCACAGAGAGAAGCACCGCGGCAGAAGAATAAGAAAAAGTGAACATTATGGTAGGGCTTCCTTTTTACTACTTATATATGGCCAAGATAGACGGCTGTGATTGTACTTTAGTTTAGAGTTAGGATTAAATGGCAACGGGGCGGGCGGGGCGGGTTGGATACCGGGGCGGAGTAAAGTATATACCAAATCCGACCCGTACCCGCTGCGGGTTAAAAACTTAAATACCATACCCGTTCCGTAACCTGGTCAAAGTCAAAATAACCCGCTTCTATTAGGGCGGGGCGGGGCAGATATCTGCTGTGTGCGGATCAAATTGCCATTCCTACGCACAGTTAATTATTTGTACACCGTTTGACTTCATACATGTCAAACCCCGACTTTCTTTACACGTGCGAACTTGTTCTAAATTCCTCACCGGCACACACAAAATGGTTTTAAAAGTCGATTAACAGATAGGTAGCGATCGAAAATGGCGATGGCGATGGTGAGATCCGGCCTACGAACCGCCCTCCGTGGCGGCAGCGCAGCCCCCCGTGGAGCTCCAGCTTCCAAGCGAACATTTGCCTCTGCCGCCCGTCACGACGATGTCTGTATGATTCTTAAATCCTCCTCTTTTAGTCTCTATACATATATCTATAGGTTCTCTTTAATCAGTCGTCGGAAACAATAATTTATCTATTATTGACCTTTTCTGGGGCTTGTATGTATGTTCAGATTGCGCATATGTCTACTTCTAGGGTTTTCATTTTCCCTTATGTGGTTGTTTGGATGATTTGTTGTGCTGTATGAGTTGATTTGTTGTGCTGTATGTGTTGATTTGATGAAGATAAGAAAAAGAATGCCATGTTGAATGGTCGATCTTGTATATGTGCAGATGAAGCGGCAAAGTGGGAGAAGATTACTTATGCTGGGATTGTTACGTGCACTGTTTTGGCAGTTTATCAGCTATCAAAGGGTCATCACCATTTTGACCCGCCCCCTGTAAGATTTGTTGTGTTATCTTACTCTATCCATTCTCAACATATGCGCGATTTATCTTTGCCTTTTATGCAACTAAAGTTCTACAGGGCATTAACCTCTTGTTGTGATAAAACTAGTACTTATTCTCTTTTTACGGTTTCTCATATGTTTTTTCTTAATTTCTTTTGCAGCCGTACCCATACCTACACATCCGCAACAAGGAATTCCCTTGGGGTATGATGTTCATTCTGTCGTCGTGTATTGTATAGCAGTTTCATGCATCATGTGTTTTATGCAATGCTGATAATTTAGAAACAGGCAACATTATGTGGTGTTCTCCCCGTGTTTCAGAGCATCATCCGGACAGCTGATAATTGCACGTGGCATGAGATCTAGAATAGTTTCTTTGTATTTCTCTATTATGTTACTATGTAATATCCGTTAATTCTTGCTGTGCTTGAGAAACTGTGCTAAAGTTAGGTCGAGAAGCAATAGAAGCAGCCAGTTGGTTGGAATCGTGCAATATAGGAAGTCTAGTGAGCAGGAGACTTGTATTGCCATTTGGTTACAGTTACATATATGATCTATTAGGGGATCTTTTACGGGCTATGTTACACGGACTTGACACTTTGGGGCAAATGTACTGTTGTCGACACAACACAACATGATGCGGGTTCCGATTTGGGATTCATACCGGACATGCCATCTGCCTGGCGGACATGTCATGTTGCCTGTGAAAGGATCCAACTCAAAACCAATTGGCAATGAGAGGAGAGGCCTACAAGGCTTATATACAAAACTATTTTTTTTTGTTATTTACCCAATGTGGGATTGATACCTGATATGGGATTTATATCTCTCAACACGCCTTTTACCTGTGGCCTGACTAATCTTTGAGTGGGCTTAGTGCGTGGAGAAATTGATTGGCAACGGTGAGGAACTAATTTTCGAATTATCTGCTGAGTCTTGATTGACCAGCTTTGATACCATGTGAAAGCATTCAACTCAAAACTAATTGGCAATAAGAGGAGAGGCTTACAATACTTCTATATTGAAGTATCTTTTGTTAGTTACTCCATGTGGGATTGATGCCCGATATGGGGTTTATATCTCTCAACATTGCCGATTAGATAGGCATCTCTGCAAATTTGTTTTCTTGTATGAAGGTTGAAGAAGAGAAGACGTAGAGTTTAGATCTGTGTGTGTCTGTGGGGTTGTTTTTTGTTTTGGAGGGGGGGGGGGGGGGAATTCTTCGTAAATGACCTTCATGTGTTCTCCTTTCTTTTTCACCACACATCATGACAAGATCATCTTGTACTTGCTTTTTTCATAATACCTATATCTGCCCGTGTAGCTTGCAGCAATCTCACATAAAGTGTCATTTGGAGTTAAATGTTCTACATGTGTCCCTGTGCATGTACAAATTTGGATATGTCCCAGTGTCCTATAATATCAGAAATAGGCGAGTTCGACACTTAGACACGTGTCCGATGCGGACACCTAAACAGAGCCTCTGTAACATAGGTTACGTGGTGGCCATATTTTCTAATTGGTGTTGGAAGGCACAAGCTTTCTCTCTGACGCTCGTTTAATAGTTGATTGTTGTAATATGGTGCTGAGGAGCTGAGATGGTGCCTTTTCAATTTTAGTGGAAACCAGGCCAATATTATATTGTAGCATTTGGTTATTAGGTCTAAGGAGTACATGGGGTAGGGCTTCTTATCATGACAATTCAACATGGGCAAGTATGACCTTAAATGTAACTGCATGTGATTTATAGATGCAGAGTGACATTCTTAAGCATGGGGGTTTGTTTTTTAAGCTGGCTCAAATGAGTTGGGATCAGCAGTGGGAACTATTTTTATGAGTGACTTTGACCATTATGTCTTAGAGAAGTATCGACCCGTGTTGTACAATGCATGAGGGTAAGTATTTTGGCCATGTGTATGCATGTGTTATGAAATTATGCATATGTACATGTCCATAGGTCATGTGTTATGAAAAAAATTAGATTACGTGTAGTACGCTGAGCAAGGTAATCTTAATTGTCATCATTTTGGTGTCCTGATATCTTGTGGTTGAGGCTATTGCACTTGAAGCAATATAAAATGCAAGTTTATAAAGTAGAAGATAATTAGAATGATAGATAATTGAAGAGGCGGAGAAAATTTTTTGGGGTAATTTTGAGTGGTGTGGAAGGTGAACCAGATGATACGGGGAGTTGAAGCTATTATCATGTTCTAAGAAGCTGTCATCATATTGTAGTAAAGCTGGAAAAATTAGCATTAGATTTGCTTAAAAGGGTGGAGGGGATGCAGGGAACGTACTCATCAGGGCTTGATTTTTGCCTTGAGCTAGCAGAGGGGCACAGGAATATATGGAACATTTCTTCTTGATGTGGTCAAATTCATCAATTTGAAGACTGGAGCTTCCTCCACATAAAATTTGTGCCTTTGATGTTGATTTGCTTCACTTGGTGGCTCAAGGATTCTGATTTTAGACTTTTATCTTGCCTTTGTTTTGTCTTAGAGGCTAAATCTATGTTTTTATATTTCCTGACTTGTTTAGGATGCGTCTGGAATTTGTGTTGCTGATTTTTTCGTTTCGTGTAGTCATTCTGGATGCTCGATATCCTAGTTGTTGGGTCGCATACGGGTTGCACTCATTTGGTGTCCTTTTTCTTAAGTATTTGTCAGTCAAAGAAAGATCTGCCTTTGTCTTTTCCTCTGTTAGTTTTGTTCACGTATCTGACTCACTAAGCATTCGTAAAAACACGTATATGCTTATAGGACCTAAGATTCGGGGATCTGGTGCCCGACCAGAGAACCTATAAAAGAGTAACAAACTGCAGAAGGTAGAAGATAAAAATAAAATCAGTGGTATCAATGTTGCTTGCTTGATGTAAACAAAATGTGGCCAACTGTCGAGAGTTATAGGAATTGGAGTGTGTGGATGCCTTCAATACTGGACATTTAGATTAGTGAATTTTCGTAATCACTCGTGCTGATATTGTAGAAATTTTCGGGATCAATGATTGGACCACCAAGACCTACTTCTAAATCAGCAGAACTACGGATGAAGCCCGCTGCCCCGCTAAATCCAATATAGCACCTATGGGTACATAAGAAATGTATTGCATCGATTTAAAACATATCTCTCCGTCGCACCGGTACTAAGTACTCTATGGTTCGGGTCTTTAGCAGGGGAAAATCGGTGTTTTACTACCAATCATAAGTTTCCGAAAGGGATAATGTACAACTTCAAGTTTTCAATTATATCCTTTATTTAAATGGCAAGGATCCCATGATCCTGAACCGATCTTACCTGGGATCGCAGTTTCGCCGTATTTGGAGTTGCTTTTGGCTTGAAATGAGCCTTTTCGAAAATGGGGGGGGGGGGGGGGTGATCTCGTAGTTCCTACGGGGTGGAGATGATGGGGTCGGTCCATGGATTTGCCTTGCTGAGTGGGATTCTTACATCAGACCGGACTGAGACTATTTATTTCTGGAGTTACTTTGTTTTTCTCATTTGAATTCTTTCTATTTTATTTTTTTTCTGCTCGATAAAAATTTAAGATGGAGATGTAGAAGCCACTTTGATTTGTTACCGACTTACTGCACAACCTTTGCAATCACTAATGCTTGTTTGAATGGTAATCACGTGTTGTATGTATTCCAGTATATGTGGCAGAGAAACAGCTGAATTTTTTTTATCTCTGCCACAATCAAGATTTTATTTTGTGGTTGGTTGTACTTTGAAGGACACCCTTGGCCTAATGTTGGGACATTAGGAGGGTTGTGGTGAGGAACATGGATGCTTGATGTGGGATATTAGAGAACTAAGGGTTGTCCTCAAGTTCAGCAGAGGTAGAAGACACCAGCAATTATGTTGCTTCAAGGTGAGAGGATAGACAAGGAAGCAATATGGCTTTAAAACATGAAGGGCGTACTCAACCATTGTGGCATAGCCTTACCATGCTTTTCCTGAGAAGTGTTTCTGCATTTCAAACCTGGCATCCATGTCACATGGGTCGACAATACCATTTATGTTTGCATTTGTATGACGTGCAAACCTTTAATGTTTGCACCAAACCATTTGCTACCTGGCAGGCTGGCACTCGTTTATTGGTCAGGACTACATAGGAGGAATAGCACGTGGTTGGCAATATATTGTTAGGTTTAACATTATACACACCATTGTGTCATATGTGGTGTTGATAAGCATAAAAGATGTGTATTAAGCACTCCCCTTAAATTGTTTGAATTGTTGTTATTGCAGGTATTTCATGCTAGTGTTACAATTGTATGTCCTTAATAATATGAGTTTAATTATGGAAGTATTTGCATGTTCTTGTCACATGTCAGATGCTTATAGAGCTCTGCAATTACGTTTACGCAAAAGGCATTCTGAGCAAATGCACCAATTTTGGAAGTACTCTTGTTTGTACTCTTTCTAAGGGGTTACTCTGACTTTACCCTATTATTGAAAGAATTCCTGTCAATTACACTAGCTTAACCAGCGTGATAAGTTATGTAGGGCCTTACAAAATCTTGGTTCTGCATAATTTTTGTGTATCAGCAATCACTCATTTTCGTAGTTCAATAGTTAAGGTGTCTCAGATTGCCAAGACTAGTATCTCAGTAAACATTATTCTTTTCTGAGGAAGTGGGTGAACACTTGTACTTGAGAAGCACATTCTATTTTGAACTCATATCTGTAGTGTATATTTGATGCATTGTCTATTTGTTACTGAGGTATAATAAAGCATTTGTGCATTAGTTTTCGATTACTTATCATAAAAGCTTTCTTTCATCATAAGGATCTGGTGCCTTGATCTCTTTAGTATTCAAAGTTCATTGGACTTGCATTTCCCTTTAACTGACAGAACTTCTATCAATTTATACTTGCTCAACAAGTGTGATAAGATATCTAGGGGCTTGCAAGATCTTGGTTTTCCAGCAGTGTGTGTATCTGCAATCACTTATTTTCCTGGTTTAATAGTTTTAGTTGTCCGAGATTGGCAAGACGAGTGTGTGGTTGAATGTTACTCTCTTCTGAGTGGGAGAATACTTCTAATTAAGGAGCACTTTTTGCCCTGAACCTATCACCGTGGTGTAGACTGTATATCTCATAAATTGTTTATTTTTGTTTCTTTTGAGATTGAAAATTTGATTCATGCATTATGTTTTCCGTTCATTTGACAAAAGCTGATCTTTTATGATATGCAGGTCCAGATGGTCTTTTTGAGTCGAAGGAACATTAATCCTTCAACCGCGACATCGTGGAGACTTCCGCAATAAGGATTTCTTGGTTCATTGTTTTTGCGCCACTAGACTGGCATTTCAAAACTACCTTGAAGGTTTGAAAGATGTTTGACTTCCTTCCTGCTCTCAATAGGACCATAGCTTTTGGCTGTATGTGGATGATGTTCAATCTCGTCATGCTTCATTTTCCTCAATGCCACAGCTGGGTTTGCAGCATAATAATATTTCATGAATTCCTGGTTGAAAGACGTGATCTGGTTGCTCCTGATAAATTAGGCATTGAACGGAAACTCGGCAGTGGATGATTTCAGCTTGTTGAAAAAGGCTATTGATTCTGCCAGTTTCCTGCTGATTAACGGTTTCATATGTCTAGATTTATAGTTAAAGCAACTTTGACTTTTGTCATAACAATTTCGACATTTACTGAAATAATGTTTGTTTTAGGGGCTAATACCACATTTATATACTAGCCAAAGCCGGCTCTGGTACCTAGTGTTTAAGTTGTACCAATTCATTACCTAGGTTTACTTCTTAACTCAATTGACTCGATTGTGCAGTTGTTCGAAAATTCAGAGAAAAATTTGAAAATTTCAAAATGGTCTTTTAAACACAAACCTTGCTATGCTTCTCTCTTGACCCAGCCCACCATGGCCACAGCCATGACCCCTACCTCATCCAATCACCATGATAGCTCTATTGCAACACCACTTACCCTCATAATCATGCCACAACCATTTTCCCACCAGCACTACCGGAAGCCTGCAACAATACAACTACCATTACGACCCGAGTATTGCCATAACCCGACATATTGCCACAACCTTGTAGGGCTGTATACGAATCGGGTTCGAGCCGAACATGGGTGTTTTCGAACTCGATTCGTCTAAGTTTTGGTATGTTCGGTCAGAACCAAAACATCAGCGTTCGAACTCGGCTCGAGTTCGTGACTCCACAACTCGGGCTTGACTCGTTTGACTTGTTCAATTATACGATCCGAACTTGAGTTCGAAAACTCAGACCGTATTCATGTTCAGATCTAACTAAATCCCTAAATGTTTTTTTTGTTAATAATGAGAATTGTATTGATAAAAAGAGGTTACAAAAGGTTGATAGAAGCAGCCTTTAAGGCTTTACAAAGAAGGTTCGTGACAATACGCGCCATTAAGTCCAAAAATAAAGCAAAAACACATACTAGAGGCACCGATTAAAGTAGAGTTCTTGCACCAATACAAAAAACAAAGTAGCAAAATATAGGAGAGAGAGAGAGAGAGAGAGAGCTCATGGCAGCATATACACATTAATCCAATCTTGATATACGTTGATGCGGGCATCACATGCAAAAGCTGCTAGGGATCTGGCCTCTTGAAGATGCAAGACTGTAACTCTGTCAATACTGCAATAGTGGAAAGCAGTTGCAAAATGACAGATATCATAGAATATCAGTGCCACCGAACTAAATTTTCTTAGATTCCTCAATCTTTGACGCTATCAAGCTATAGACATTGATGAATCAAAAACGATTTTTAGAACATACAAGGAAGAAGATGATGCAGAATGGAAAGCATACAACAAGAGATCGACATGTGATGAAGTCATCGACAATAGTGTGATGTAGCTTTGACGACAGGGAGATAACTGTGTGGACGACGGGGCGAAGGAGGTGTCGACGACGGGGTGAAGGAGGCATCGGCAATGGAGCTCGCCGTCGACGGCGAGGAGAAGGAGGCGTCAGAGCTTTTGGACCTTTTCCACGAAGAATGAGTTTGTTTTGATGTGTGCCATGGAATATAAACAAATAAGATCCTCCATGTTTAAATGTGATGATATCTTATTCCCCTTATGTTTAGCTCTAACTTAGATAACTAAATGGGGTTGGACATAATTTTATTTATACTCTCACAAAATTAGATATATTAATACAAAATTTTTATGTTTGTATAAAATATACGAGCTCTAATGTTCGCAAACATCAATAAACAAACAATAAAATATTCATACTCGACTTGTTTAATAAACGAGCCCTAAAATAATGTTCGTGTTCTAATCATTTGTGAAGTGAACGAACACGACCAAACTTTTTGTAAACAGCTATGTTCATTTATAGCCTTACAACTTTGCATGACCCCATCACCACTACAATTGTGCTATAACCCCACTATCCCACCACAGCCATGACACCTCCACTAATGGTTGTTCCACCTCCTCTTCCATACCACCAAAACCACCACGGTTTGATAACCCCGCTCCCCTTTCCCCACTTTTCTCTCTCCATCACCACCAAACGACACCAACACCACGACCACTACAATCACAGGCGCCACCAACCCACCATCATCATAATCACATCACAAATCCATCCATATTCAAATCTCAAATCCCTGGCACCACCAATTGTTTATCTAAATTCATTCAAATCACAAATCCAAACCCAAATCCGTATTCAAATCCATACCGGACTACCAAAAATCATCTTTGCATACATGGTTGATGTTGGGGTCGGATGGTGGCAAGAGATGTTGATGGTTTGGATGGTAGCGGTGTTGGGTGGTTAGATCTAGGCTTTTGGTGGCAGGATGTGTATATCGGGGTTGGGTGGTAGTGATGGCAGGTAGGGTTGTGCAGGGAAGCAAGATCTACGCTTTCATTGGCTGTTGAGGTGTTGATGGGGTTTGGATGCCAGTGACAATGGGGTTGGATGGTTGGTTGGCTAAAGCTTCACCTCAGTATAGTTTAAGTACCCAACATTTCAAATGTGTCAATTAAGTACCTAAGTTTCAAAAAAGGGGCCAAAACAGTCCTGCCGTTAACAGAAGTCGAATACTGTTAAAAAATTCAGGGGAAAAACCGTCATCATGAAAAAAATATATTTAACAATCTAGGTGGAAGCTATTTACTTGTTTTCTCTCCAATAGCTTCACACACATGCGTGCGCGCACACAGAAACACACTCCCCCTCCCCCTTACTCACACATCCATACACATCCACACATAGAGTCACAGCCCCCCCTTACTCACACATCCATACACATCCACACATAGAGTCACAGCCCCCCCCCCCCCACATACACAAAAGCATGCGCGCGCACACACATACACACACACTCTCTCTTGCTCTCTCATGTATACACCCACCTGTAACACACACAACCCACACAAAAACACACTGACCTATAACTAGGGCTATAAATGAACCAAGTCGTTCAAGAACAACATGTGGTTCATTCCCTTCAGAACTCGTTCATGTTTGTTTATATAATATACGAACCGAACATGAACAACATTTTAGAGTTCATTTATTAAACGAGCCAAGCATGAACACTTCAAAGTTTTCACGTGCATATATATATATATATATATATATGGGGGACCGATCCACATCTACCGTTGGAGAAATAACAATTTCTCCACCGAACCGCAGGTAAGAGCAGCGGTTGGCCACGTGGCGCAAAAAGGGACGAAAAGGGACGAAAAAGGACGAAAATACTATGAGAAATTCACGAAAATATCACGAGAAAATGAAAAACTCGTGAGAAAATGGTGGCAATAATGCCCAACCGCAACTCCTACATGCGGTTGGCATTATTGCCTTCCGTGACCCCACCCCCTTGCCCCCCCACGCGTCACCCCTTTGCCCCCCACCCCGTGGCCCCCACCCTATGTCCTTTTCCCCCACCCGTGAACCCCCCTTCCCCCACCCGTGAATCCCCTCTTCCCCCACGTGTCATTACCACCCTACCCCCCACCCCCACGTGTCATTCCCCCCTCCCCCTCCCTGCTGTTCACTCACGGTTCTTCTCTTCCTCTCTCACTTTTCTCTCTATAAAATCCCTCATCCCCGAATCATTTCTTCCACCCTCTTCATTCTCCCTATCTCACCTACATACAAACAAAAAAAATTTACGCTAGAAGATCGGTGGATAACCGCTAGAAGATCGGTGGATTACCGCTAGAAGATCGGTGGATTTTTCTTGAAATATATCAAGTTAAAACAAGTAAGTATTTTTCAATTTGTTCATACCAATTGATTGCTTAAATTGTGTTACGCTTAAATTGTTCTTACAATAGTCTAAAATTCGTGTTTAGGGCGTCAAAATTACGTTTTGACAAATCGGGGTATTACATTCGAAAAATTCCAAAATAGCGATTTTTTAGGGCGTCAGAAATAGAATTTTTCACAAATTTATAAAAAATAGCTAGAGCTAGATTTTGCCAAAATACGAAACAGAGACCCTAGTTATTTTCAAAAGATCTGTATCAGGTAAAAATTTCAGATTTTTCCAAAGACTGGAAAGGGGTTAACTGATACACGCAACCTTGTAACTTTGCAGTGTAATTTAAAATATCAAGCCAGCGCGATTTCGCGCGAAACTTTTATGAAAACCCTAGGGTGTTGGGAAGTTCCATTCTCCAGGAATTCGGGCCATTCCGAAGCCGTTAGCTAATTTTTTGGCCGAACGGGCTTTTAAGCGCTCGATCCGGACACCGGTTCGAGATTTTTAGGCGAAAAATCCGTAAAATACTTTTTAGATCAAGAATGAACTCAGGAAGCTTAAAATAGCATTTTAAAGCACTTTTGATATTTTCTGAAGCCAGGGGGTATTTTGGTAATTTGCCACCCCGAGAGGGGTATTTTGGTAATTTTCCCGAAAAAGTTTTCCAACGGACTTTTAAGTCCAGAAGTGTAAGTAAAACGCCTGAAATGTTGTTTTGCAGCTGATTGCGGGGCGTAATTGTCGCTAAAGGTGAAAACTTAATTAGACAGTTTTTTCACGAATTTATAAAAAATAGCTAGAGCTAGATTTTGCCAAAATACAAAACAGAGACCCTAGTTATTTTCAAAAGATCTGTATCAGGTAAAAATTTCAGATTTTTTCAAAGACTAGAAAGGGGTTAACTGATACGCGCAACCTTGTAACTTTGCAGTGTAATTTAAAATATCAAGACAGCGCGATTTCGTGCGAAACTTTTATGAGAACCCTAGGGTGTTGGGAAGTTCCATTCCCCAGGAATTCGGGCCATTCCGAAGCCGTTAGCTAATTTTTTGGCCGAACGGGCTTTTAAGCGCTCGATCCGGACACCGGTTCGGGATTTTTAGGCGAAAAATCCGTAAAATACGTTTTAGATCAAGAATGAACTCAGGAAGCTTAAAATAGCTTTTTAAAGTAATTTTGATATTTTCTGAAGCCAGGGGCATTTTGGTAATTTGCCCCTCGCGAGGGGTGTTTTGGTAATTTTCCCAAAAAAAAGTTTTTCGATCCAGAAATGTAAGTAAAACACCTGAAAGGTTATTTTGAAGCTGGTTTGATGGGCGTTAGGGTGACAATGAACCCCCGGGGGCTATTTTGCTAATTTTACATTACACAAATTTGTGCTTAAAATAACTTTTAGTTCAGGAAAGGGTGTGAGACACCTGAAAAGTTATTTTAAAGAGTGAATTCAGGAAGCTTAAAATCCCATTTCAAAGCACTTTTCAGATTTTTTTTGTCATGGGGCATTTTGGTAATTCGCATCCCCGATAGGGGTATTTTCGTAAATTTGCAGCGTTAAGTTTTTCAAAGGATTTCTTAGTCCAGAAATGTAAGCAAAGCACCTGAAAGGTTGTTTTGAAGCTGATTTGGGGCGTTAGGGTGATAATGAACCCCCGGAGGCATTTCGGTAATTTGCCGCTCATCGGGGGCTATTTTGCTAATTTTACATTATACCAAATTTCCCGAAAGACGGTGGTTTAAATAAATTTTATTCTTCTTTTATTTAAATCTATGACTTGTTGAGAATGATATAATTTTTATTTTTTAGATTCCAGTATAAATATGGATGCAACTGGAGGAAATAATTTTTGTGAAGGTTCTGATCCACCTTACGTTGGTCAAGTTTTTCAAGCACTGGACGAAGTTGAAGCATACTATAGAGCATATTCGAAAACGATAGGTTTCGGTATTAGAACTAAGACGACTAGAAAACGGGCGAATACAGATCAAATTTGTGCAAGACTATTTGAGTGTCATAGAGGAGCACCGCATGTAACTCCGGTCGTTCGGATCAGTGACGAAGGGACAACAAGACAAAGAAAACGGGACACATTTCCGGGTACCGGCTGCAAGGCCCATGTGTATGCAGTACACCGAAAAAATGAAAACCATTGGGTTGTCACAGGAGTGGAGTTGAGCCATAATCATCAGTTGATGACCCCCAGTAAGATTGGTCAAATTCATCAACACCGAGAAATAAGCGCGGCACACAGACAACTAATTTTTACAATGGCCGAGGCTAAAATTCCACCTTCTAAGATGATGGGGGTTTTCTCAAGCCAGGTTGGGGGGATTGACAAGTTGAGTTTCAACGAAGTAGACCTTCGAAATGAACTTCGTGCTCAGAGGAGAGAGTCTTTCGGTAAGAGTGATTCTCAAACTACACTTGATCTCTTCAGGTCCCTTCAGAGTGAGAATTCTGGATTTTTTTACAGTCTCCAACTGGATGATGAGAACCGCATTAGTACTATATTTTGGGCGGACCCCCGTTCTAGAGCTGCTTACCAAAATTTTGGGGATGTTGTGACGTTTGACACCACATACCGCACCAATAAGTACTCTATGCCTTTTGCTCCGTTCACCGGGGTGAACCACCACTATCAGTCAATCTCGTTTGGCTTTGCCCTGCTTAGGGATGAGACGGAGGAGTCATTTACGTGGTTATTTGAAACGTGGCTTCAAGCAATGTATCATATTCCTCCAAAGACCATCATCACCGACCAAGATCTGGCAATGAAAAATGCAATCGCTAAGGTCCTTCCAGATACTCACCATGGCCTGTGCACATGGCACATAAGCAACAAATATCCCGAACGGCTTCACCATGTATATGCAAACCATCCGTCATTCAAGACTGACTTTAATACATGTGTGAAGAAATCGTTGACGGTAGACGTGTTCGAGGAGAGGTGGGCCACGTTAATGGATACTTACTATTTGCACAATCACGAATGGTTACAATCGTTGTATGAGATCAAGACACAGTGGGTCGGTGCCTACACCAAGAAGTTTTTTGCAGCCGGAATGACTACGACCTCGAGAAGCGAGGCTATGAATTCATTCTTTGATGGGTACGTAGGCCAGTCTTCAAGTATAGCGGAGTTCGTACTAGAGATGCAGAAAGCCGTTGACAGGCAATTGTACCGTGAGAGAGAAGCCGACGCGGCTACAGTTTGCAAAGAAAGAGCTATACTAGTTTATTCACCTTTAGAGGCTCATGCGGCTCAAGTCTATACCAAGGAAATGTTTCGACAGTTTCAAGAGGAACTACTAAAGTCGAATCAATATGGCATGACAAAGTTGCACGAGTATTCCACCAGAGATATCAAGGTTTATGCTTTGACAAATGTGACGAACTTCGCCAATCCGTGCTCTTCGTCGGCTCCGAGGACCAGACGACATTTTACCGTAGCAGTTTGTAAGGACACCGGGTTGGTTAATTGCAACTGTCAACTGTTTGAGCATAAAGGTATACTTTGTCGACACGCGTTGAGGGTTTTGAGCGCCAAGAATGCTAGTGAAATCCCTCCACCGTATATCTTGGAACGGTGGACGAAGGAAGCCAACAGAGTCCACGGTCACATTCCTTACGTGCCCAATGTTTCAGTTGATTTCGAGCAATCTGAGACGCTGCGATATAATCACCTTTGTAACATCATGCACGGTTTATCAATGGATGCAGCGTCGACATTTGATGGGTACAGGTATCAAGTTGAAGCAGCCGCACGGGATAAGGCTAAGCATGCACAGTTTAGGATGGCATTACCAGAAACTGTGGACACTCCGACTACTCGGACAACTCCAGGCGGTAGATTCAATCGAGCCAAACAGCCAGTCATTGACGGTACTGACCTACAAGGTGAGGAGGACGATATTTTTGATCCAATTATTTCTCAAACAAAAGGGCGAAAACGAGCAATACGCATGAAGAATCCGATTGAAGAAGCAAAGCGACGTGATTGCTCGAATTCGTCATCATTTGCAGCAAAATTGGTCATCGTCACCGTATAGGATTAATGTATCATGAGGTCCAGAGCTGAAATTCATACCTTTAAGAACAAAATATAATTATAAACTAACTTAGCGTCCATAATATCCATAATATTTACATTCCAAAACTATAACTGGATCTTTAACCTAGCTTACCAGTCTCACACCCTTTCCTGAACTAAAAGTTATTTTAAGGTATGAATTTTAAGCTGGATCCTTCCTAGCAAAATAGCCCCCGATCAGCGGCAAATTACCGAAATGCCCCTGAGCGTTCACTATCACCCCAACGCCCCCGAACCAGCTTCAAAATAACATTTCAGGTGGTTTACTTACATTTCTGGACTAAAAAGTCGTTTGAAAAACTTGGCACGGGAAAATTACCAAAACACCCCTTGGTGCGGGAAAATTACCAAAACACCCCTACGCGCGCCACGTCAGCTTCAAAACAACATTTCAGGTTTTGTAATTACATTTATGGACTAAAAAGTCCGTCGAAAAACTTAGCACTGTAAAATTACCGAAATACCCCTCTCGGGGCGGCGAATTACCGAAATGCCCCCTGGCATAAAAAAATATCAAAAGTGCTTCGAAATGCTACTTGAGGCTTCCTGAATTCATTCTTGACATAAAAAGTATTTTACGGAGGTTTCGCCCAAAAATCGCGAACCGGTGTCCGGATCAAGCGCTTAAAGGGCCGTTCGGCCAAAAAAATAGGTAACGGCTTCGGAATGGCCCGAATTCCTGGGGAATGGAACTTCCCAACATCCTAGGATTCTCATAAAAGTTTCGCGCGAAATCGCGCTAGCTTGATATTTTAAAATACACTGCAGAGTTATAAGGTTCCTCGTATCAGTTAACCCATTTCCAGTCTTTGGAAAAATCTGAAATTTTTACCTGAGACAGATCCTTTAAGAATAACTAGGGTCTATTTTTTGCATTTTGGCAAAATCTAGCTCTAGCTATTTTTTATAAATTCGTGAAAAACTGTCTATATTTGGCGCCCTAAAAAATCGCTGTTTTGGAATCTATAAATGTAATACGCTGATTTGTATAAACCTAACATTGAATTATAAGGAAATTCAAAATACTTACTTGTTGTGACTTGATGTATTTAAAGAAAAAACTACCGATCTTCTAGCGGTTATCCACCGATCCTCTAGCTTAAAATTTTTTGATTTGTATTGTTATGGAGATTGTGTAGGTGAGATATGAAGTACGAAGGAAGTTGGTAAAAGATGACAGAGTGCAGAAGAAGGGTTTGGGGGAGGGGATTATAAAGAGAGAAGCGAGGAAGAGAGAAGAAAAAAGACAGAAAAAAGTGAGGAAGGGTGGGTGTTTATGCGGTCAAAGGCTGCGGCAAAAAAAAAAATTCGGCAGAAGGACACCACGTGGGGCATCATGGGGGAGGGAAGGACGACACGTGGCATCGTGGGGAAGGACACTAGGTGGGGCATCACGCGGGGGGACGCCACGTGGCAGGGGAGGGGGGAGGGACCAACCGCGGGTTGTAGGAGCGGTTGGGCCCTGCGGATGAGGGGAGGGGACGCCACGTGGCAGAGGGAGGGGACCAACCACGGGTGGTACCAGCGGGGCCACGTGGCAGGGGGAGGGGATGCCACGTGGCAGGGGAGGGAGACCAACCGCTGGTACCACCCGCGGTTGGGCCACGTGGCAGGGGGAGGGGACGCCACGTGGCAGGGGAGGGAGACCAACCGCTGGTACCACCCGCGGTTGGGCCACGTGGCAGGGAGAGGGGATGCCACGTGGCAAGGCCATCGCCCCAACCGCCGGTTGTCTTTGCTGGTGGGCCACGTGGCAGGGGGAGGGGACGCCACGTGGCAGGGGCCATGGGGTTGGGCCACGTGGCAGGGGTGGGGGACGACACGTGGCAGGCATATTAATGCCAACCGCTGGTTGTGCATGCGGTTGGTGTCCTTTTTCTCCTCTCTCGCCATTTTCTCACCATTTCTCGTGCCTTTTTCGCCATTAATGCAGTGGCCGTACGCCTTTTTCGTCCCTTTTTGCGCCACGTGGCCAACCGCTGCTCTTACCTGCGGTTCGGTGGAGAAATTGTTATTTCTCCACCGGTGGGTGTGGATCGGTCCCCATATATATATATATATATATATATATATATATATATATATATATATATATATATATATATATATACACACACACACACACACATATATATATATATATATGGGAGCTGATCCATTGCTAGCGCTAGCAAAATAGGATAAGTTGCTAGCGCGATCTGGCCGTCCATGCGCGATCTGTGAACGGTTCAGATCTTTTTTTTGCCTTTTTTTTAGTCCGTCCGCTACATTATGTAGCGGACAATTTTTTGATAAAAATACCCCTTGCCCGTGCAATTGATTGTGCACTTTAGTTTGTCCGCTACATAATGTAGCGGACATAAGCTTTTCATATCACTTTCATCTCGATTTGGATAAGACTCTCTCTCTCTCTCTCTGTATCCAGATTTGTTTGGGTAACACACACTCTCTCTGTGGACCGTGGCAATTTGCGGCTCTACTTGGATTGAATGGAACACCAAATCCATCAAGGAGAGTACCATTTAGCCGATTCTTGGAAAGATCGACAGAAAGCAAAGAATGGCAATTCAGAATACCAAGTGGAAACTTGGACTCAAACCCATTTTGATTGAGTCTAAGAACTTGTAAACTCATAAGGGAACTTATAGCTTCAGTGACATTACCAGAAAGATAGTTGTAAGAAAGGTCCAAGGTTTGGAGTGAACCAAAATTGCCAATGTTGCTTGGGAGGGTTTCAGAAACTTGGTTAAATGAGAGATTAAGGGTCTTGAGTGAACCCAAACTCCAAAAATCAGAAGGCAAACCGCTTATTCTATTGCTGTGTAGATCCAAAGACTGAAGCTTTCTAAGTTTGTCGATGGTGGTTTCATGAATTGAACCATATAGACCCAAACCATTAAATTGCCATCAACCCACCACCACGATCCAATCGCCACCAGCTAAACTGTCGCCGCACCCAACCACCATCGTCCAAACCGGCCTCTCCGGCCCAACCCAGGGTGAGGCTGATCTCGTAGCAGGGTATGATTTCCCCTTGTGGACATTGACGTAGGCCTCGCCCTCGACCTTGGTGGTCTGGATGAAGAGGTTGCCCTCGCCGGACAGGATGGGCTTGTCGGCCAAGAGGGTGGTAACAGAGCTTGTTCCCATATGCTTTTTGAGATGAAGAAAGGGACACTGCTTTTGAGATGAAAAAATTGACTTTGGTACAAAGCTTGTTTCAAGAATTGCCTTTTCTGTCAAGGGTATATTTGTCAAAAAAATCGTCCGCTACATTATGTAGCAGACGGACTTTAAAAAAAAGGCAAAAAAAGATTTGAACCGTCCACAGATCGGGCGTGGACGGCCAGATTGCGCTAGCAACTTATCCTATTTTGCTAGCGCGAGCAATGGATTAGCTCTCTATATATATATATATATGAGAGCTAATCCATTGCTCGCGCTTGCAACTCGAGTTAAGTTGCCAGTGAGATCTGGCCGTCCCACGCGCGATCTGTGGACGGCCCAGATCTTTTTTTTGCATTTTTTTAAGTCCGTCCGCCACATAATGTAGCGGACATTAATTTGACAAAATTGCCCCTGACTCTGCAAGTAAAGAAGCAAAAAAAAAAATTGTGCAATACAGTTGTCCACTACATAATGTAGCGGACAACTATTACATAGAGTTGAGTTCCATGTCTACCCCTGTCTCTCTGCTTTTTTTTTCCTTCTCTTTCTATGTTGTGGTTCTCTGTGTTCACATAAATTACCAGATCCTTGTGTAAATTGTGTGTTAAAATCCTTATCAGAGCCTAAATCTCTCTCTATTTTTCCAACTTCCCCCACCCCGCCGTCACCCCCCTCACCCCCACCCCGTCGTCGCCCAGATCTATGGCCTGCTAGACAGAGTGCTTCCCGATGAGCAGCTTTCTTCCACTACTTACGAACTCATCTTTCTTGCTCTCATCTTCATTTCCCTCTTTTCGAATTGAATGTGACAGATCTGGTATGCCATCACCGCCGATTAACGCGTGTCCCTTGCTGCTGCAAGTTATCGATAGCGATCCCGACGTCGGCACAAATAGGAAGTAGAACTTCCTGGTTGAATCCACCGCACTAGGTAATTCTCTGGCTTCAGGCCCAGCTTCTTCCCGCCGGCGAACACGAACGACGCCCGAGAAAGAAAAGAAATTGTCTTGGTATTGGATATTTAGATGGACAGGTAAAGCTCCCAAATGGGCAGATGACGTTGATGAAGATGGGGATATTCAGATGGCTAGGGCAGTCGCCTTTGAGAAGGCGTTCCCTAGTCGAGAAGATTCAGATATTGTTAGACAGGATGATCCCAGGCTGTGACGTTTGGCGGAGAGTAGGATAGATAATCGGGAAGAACTAAGAGCTGATCACAGGCGAATCCGACATAATTGCACAATTTTTTTGCAATACGGTCGTCCGCTACATAATGTAGCGGACGACATAATTGCACAACTTTTTTGCTTCTTTACGTGCAGGGTTAGGGACAATTTTGTCAAATTACTGTCCGCTACATTATGTAGCGGACGGACTTAAAAAAAGTGCAAAAAAAGATCTGGGTCGTCCACAGATCGCGCGTGGACTGCCAGATCGCGCTTGTAACTTAACTCTATTTCTAGCGCGAGCAATGGATCAACTCCATATATATATATATATATATATATATATATATATATATATATATATATATATATATATATATATATATATATATATATATATATATATATATATATATATGATCGTGATCCATTGCTAGCGCTAGCAGCGCTAGCACCGTCCGCTATATAATGTAGCGGACGGTAAGTTATCGTCCGCTACATTATGTAGCGGACGGGAAAACAGCGCTAGCAACAGTGCTAGCGCTAGCAATGGATCACGATCCATATATATATATATATATATATATATATATATATATATATATATATATATATAGTTGAGAGCGCTAGCAAAATAGGAGATTTTGCTAGCGCGATTTGGCCATTCATCCTGAAAGGATGGATGACCCAGATCTTTTTTTTAAAAGGTGTCAATCGTCCACTACATAGTGTAGCGGACGGATTTTTTTACAAAATTTCCCCCTCTTCCGTCCGCTACTCTGTAAGGCGGACACTTTTTTGTCCGCCGTCTTTGCCAGTCAAAAAGTCGTCCGCTATACTGTGTAGCGGACAACTTTTTCACGTCAAGTTATCCACATCCCCCTGACAGTTGTCACATCCCCTGACAGTTGACTATCATCCCTCCGTCTGCGGTACTATGTAGCGGACATGCTTTAAATATATACGAAATAAAAACCATCCATATACTGTGTAGCGGACGGTGTTACTGTCCACTTCTCTATGGAGCGGACGGTCCTTACTATCCGTTACTTCATGTTACGGACGGTACATATAAATAAATAAATATAAACCTAACTTCGATACTCTTATTCATTCTTTCTTCTCACAATTAAAATTTCTAGCGGCGTTGGCAAAAAGATCTGCACAATTTCTTCCCAAGAAATCCTTTAATCGTCTCATCAATCATGTAAGTTCACAAACCATTCATTTATTTGTTCATAATCTAGAGTTGTTATGAGTATTGCGGCTTATGGATGGTTTTGAATATGTATTGAGCATGTGCTAGCGTTTGTCAATTTATATATACATATATATATATATATATATGTGTGTGTGTGTGTGTGTGTGTGTGTGTATGTATGTATGTATATACATATACAACATGTGAACTTATGTGAGCACATGCTAACGCTGTATGTATTATGCATGTGCTAGCGTTGTATGTTTGAGAGCGTTTGATAAAAGCTTCCAACCTTGCCGTTTTTCTAAAATTTCAGTTGCAAAAAATGGATTTTAACCCTGGACCCGAAGATCCCTCCGTATTATACGACCAAGCAAACCATGTCAGTACGCTCATATGGGATGGTGGGGTAAGATACTTATTTTATCAACTTTCTTATTCTTACGAACATATAATACCGTTTGTTTTGGTTAAATTGTATTTATTAATTTATAGGAAAGAGCACTTGTTAACACAGTAGAAGTATCCGATAATTTCAAAGCCTGGAAATTGAACAAATACTAGAAAAAGGTTACTGCGTGGAGTTGGGTTTGGGATTTTCATGCATGGGCAGATCTTTCAACACCTTGACATACACTTAATAGGTGCCCTTGTTGAAAGGTGGAGAAGTGAAATGAATACATTTCATTTCCTTCTCGGAGAGATGACAATTACCTTAGAAGATGTAGGGTTCATCTTAGGGTTACTGGTGACGGGGCAGCCGGTTATTGCTCCTCCATCGGAAGTAACAAATAAGAAAACTGCTAGAGATTTTGTCACTTCGATACCTAAGGATCAATTTAGCATTGGTTGTATCAAGTTGAAGTGGCTAGTAGAGACCTACAAGGTTTTGCCAGAAAAATACACGGATGAGATGTTTGTGCTATACACATAAGCCTTCCTCTTATAGGTGATGGGGGCAAATTTATTCCCAACTACGTCGAAGAACACAATCAGCGTGAAATATTTACCGTTGTTGAGTAACCTGAGAAAGGTTGGGGATTATGCCTGGGGTGCAGCAACTCTTGCGTACCTGTTTCGAGCATTGCACAAGGGAACGAGGCCCGACTCTAAAGCTATATGTGCATGTCTCTCGCTCTTGTAGGTATATCATATAAATCTTGATTACGTGTTCAAATTTTTTTTTGGTTGAATCGACAATAAATTTTAACGACACTTTATATAATTTTTCTTTGCTCTCAGGTGTGTTCTTATGAATGCCTTGCTCCCAGCGCACCCAGGCGTAGGGACGGAACCGATAATTTGTGGCCCTGGTTGTGCTCCTGGGAGTACAGCCGGAAGGACAGCCACTACCCGAGGAGAGACGATCACCATCACAACATTACATGCTATCGGGGGGAGCTCGACTCGATATCTCTAGGCCAGATGCATTGGGCACCGTACAAACGTTTGGCGCGATGGGTGGGAGAGTCGTTCGTCTTCACACTCTCTGGGTAGCAACGCACACCCCTGACCACTTCGAGGTCACAGAGTGACAGCTGCCAGATCGCGCTATGTGCCATTTTGACTGCCTTCAGGGGTTACCAGCCGATGCCCCGGATATGAGGGTTGATAGGAACCCACCGGGTGT